>JAUZST010074259.1:9299-21381 GCA_034779995.1 Parotocinclus haroldoi
GGTGTTAGTGGTTATGATATTGGTGGTGATAGCAGTGATTATTGATGATGATGATGTAAGTGTTAGTGGTGTTAGTGATTATGATATTGGTGGTGATAGCAGTGATTATTGATGATGATGATGAGGTTTGTGGTCGTGGTGGTTTTGTTAATAGCGGTGGTGCTAGCAACAATGGTGTTGTTTGTTGCGTTAGTGATGCTAGTGTTCTAAGTTGTAATGATAGCAAAAGTAGATGTTATAGTGAGACGATCAATTGAATTTGCAGTGTTACTGGTAATTATGTTGTAGCAGAACAGTCATAGTAGTAGCAGTGTTGTTAGTAATAGAAATATTAGCAATGTTGGGACTATTATAATAGTAATGGTTTAGTATTATAATGGTAATGGTTTAGTGATTGTGTAATTTCTAATGTAAGGTTTATTTACCAGCAGCTTTATAATTGTCTAAAATTTTCTATTATCTCTATTATCTAAGACTAATCTCAAACTGAGCAAGCCTACAGTGACAGCGGAGAGGCAAAACTCCCTAAACATTATGAAGAAACCTTGGGAAGACTCAAAAGGGGAGCCATTCTCCTTGGGCAGCTTAGATTGAGAATCAAATAAAATTATCTAATTAATATGTTACAATAAACAGTTTAAATAAACACAAGCTTGAATACATAAAAGAAATACTTAAATTTTTAATACTAATTAATTAATTAATAATTTTGGAGAAAATGTAATAAGTAAATAAGTGTAATAAGTGTAATAAGTATTAACAATACTATCTAAAAAAATTATACAATGTATTAATATGCAGAATTATATTTGGGGAAAAGGCAATATTATGAAGGATGTAATGAAAGAATATAAAACTAAAGCACATTATAATAATGAAAAGAAATTAAATATTGTATAAAATGATGTAAATTAATGTAGTGGTAGTAGTGGTGGTGCTGGAGAGGTGATGGTGGGAGTGTTCTTTGTGATGGTGGTAATGGAATTAATACTTTTATGTTTCAATTTTCAATTGATACAAATTTACAGTCAAAGCAGTTTTGGGTTAAGAGCCTTGTTCAAAAACACAGCAGTGGCAGCCTGGCAAAGGTAGATTTTGAACCCTCAACCTTCTAGTCCATAGTCAAGTTCCTTAACTGCTAGGACTCCACAAGCTTCTGATTTTTCCTTTTTTTTTTAAATTCTCTGTTATGAAACAAACACAAATCATCTACAGTCACTGTGAATGGGGTTCGAACCTGTGCAGGGAGACCCTGTTGGATTTCGAATCGAACACTGTTATTAATAATAATACTGGTAATGTTAGAAACGGTGATGGTGATAGTAGTGATGGTGGTAGTGGTGTTTGAAGTTTTTGTGGGTATTGGTGGCGTTAGTGATGTTGGCAGTGTCATTGGAGTTTTTAGTGGTAGCGGTACTGATGGAGGTAGTAATGATGAGAAAATAATAGTAATAATAGTAATGAAAGTGACAGTGATGGCGGTAGTCCCAGAGGTGTAGTTATTGTGTAGCTGTTGGTGGTAACAGTATTAGTGATAGTGGTAATGTGGGTGAAAGTTGTGGTGATAATGGTAGTGGTGGTTGTACTGCTAGTGGTAGTGATAATGGTTGGTGGTTATGGTAGTGATAGAGGATGGATGGATGGATGGATGGATACTTTATTGATCCCTAAGGAAATTTAGCAGCCATTAGAAGTATTCACGGTACAGCACAATCATGACAAAACAAAGACTATAGAACTATTAATGATCTAGATAAATGTAAAGAAATATCTTACTTATTTCATAAATAAATATGTAAATATGTAAAAGAAAGTACACAGCATTATAAGGCAGTAAAGCAAGTAAGGTAAAGTGGAGAATCTGAAATGGCCACAGTGGTGGTCATTTCCAATTCCAGTATTGGCGAAATTGGTAGTGGTAGCGGTAGTAGTAATGTATAATGATATACTGGTTGTAGCTGTGGTGGTGGTTCTGGTAGCGGTGGAGGCAATGGTAGGGGTAATGGTACTATGGGTAATGGTGGTTCTAGTGCTAGTACTAATGATGGTGGAGTCTTTATTCACAGATTATATCCAGACCAGAAACTTCATGACAGAACCTGCCTGTTTTGCTAAGTGCTGAATTATAGGAAGGCTAAAGACCCAATCAGTATGCTTCTAACCACAGTCTGTCTCCTAATTGGGTACTTTAGCGTTAATGAAGCGACATGAATGGACCTGACACTCTGCTCCAGCCGTTTCTGCGTTTGCTCTGGCGTGTAATTGCAGCTGATGGGAACAATTGAGTGCATGTCTTTTTGCCGACGGGGATTACAATTAGCTGCCTGAAATTTTAAGACATTTTATTTGGAAAGAACTAGTCACTCAGAAACGCTGCCTATTCTACATACTGCTATTATTGTCAAGTGTATTACGTCCCATAAATCCATTTCGCGCTACACGGCCAATAGTATGTGGTCACCCTTTCTAATTAACAAGATTTTGGGGCAGAGTGGCAGAAGCTTGTTGAAGCTGGGATATGTGTATGTGTACATTTCAGCCAGTCCATTACAACCATGTCTGCATGTGACCATCAACCAAAAGGCAACACTATAACCGGTCTGGGATCCATGCAGTGATGGGGCAGAATATTAGACCACTGAGGCAACTAAGCATATTATTATTATTATTATTATTATTATTATTATTATTACTATTATAAACATTTAAAAGTGTAACAATGTATTTAGGTCTTTTATTTATGTACACAAATATATTACCAAATGTATTACCAAGTATGGATTATGCATATCAAAATGCAGCGTGCCTTTATTTATTTGATTATTAATTAATTACATTAAGCAAATTAATTCACTGCAGACAGTATTCCAAAAAACACATTTCAAAAAAGGTTGGGACAGGGGCAATTTAGTATTTAAGTAAAAACATGCAATGTCAATAGGTGTTGGTTCTAAAGTAACATCCATGAAACATGAAATATCTGCAATTAAATGTCTGATTAAATACAGGAAGCACTGTGCTTTTTATTTGAATTTTTCATTTCCATTTTTTTTTATTTGGGCTCGTATAATATACAGTACTATGCAAAAATAATGGTATAGTGACTATATGCTGTATAATTATTTCTGTCTTTTTATTACAATACAACCAGAAAATACGCATTATTAAAACCAATAAAAAAAATCAGATAAAATGCTTCTATAGGCTTTTTTGGGGTCAGTATTTAGTGTGAGCTCCCCTTACACTTGAGCAATAGAAAGCATATGGCAGCTAGATCAGGTTGCCAAGTTGTTCCTTCTAGGGTCCAAAGAATCTTGATCAGAGATACGCTTTTTGGAATGGCAGAAGCCAAGAAATCACTTTTTAGAAGTGGAACAGAGTGAAAAGGCCAAGCTATGTTAAAAAGAGAAAGAGTATTATGGAGTGACAAATCCAAGTTTGAAATGTTCAAGGTAGCAGAAAGTCATGCTTTAACAATAGAGGCTGCTATATGGGTAAAGGTGGATCTACTTTGTAATATACCACCTCAAAATGAAATATCTTCTAATATTTGTGAGCAGGGCAATAAGTCCATGGGTTTCAATGAGATAACAGCACTTATGGATGTACTGGGAATCATTAGGAACCAGGATTAAAAAGGCTTTCCTTAATGATACCTGCATTCATTATGAACTGAACCAGCTGAAGGTTAAGGCTAAGGTTAAGGGTTTTGCTTAATGGCCCAACAGTGCAGTCCTGGGTCAGTAGTGCGTACCCGGAGTGGGTTATACTTTAAACTGGAAGCTCATCATATTATATGAGGGGAGCAAATCGTCCTGTTTTAGCCCTGCTCATGTTTGTCAGGGTCTTGGGGGAGGTTCTGAAGTCTAACCTGAGTTCGCTGGGCAAAGGCATTTCACATTCAAGTTCCAAACTCCATTTAGGAGTTAAACCCACGCCCTCATGAACTGTCATTTAGCACATGCTGCTTACACTTTGTGTTATAAAGCTAAAGAACTTGTGTCTTCTCTCAGCCTGTTGATTGACCTTTTCGATGTCTCGTCATTAATGGGGGTGATCATAAATCCAAAATTTTTTTTTATGAAAAAACCGACATACTACAAAACTCACTTGTTCCTTGTCAATTCACTCAAAAGAGCTTTTCATGTATTAAATAATCTCATATAATAATAAAAAAAAAAAATCACACAAACCTGATTGAGAAACAACTTCTGCCTGAATACAGCTGGCAGTGAAAGTGGTGGGCAACGTAACTTTTTTTATTTTTATTCTCGTTTTTATCCCTGCATTTTCTATTCAGAAACACGGGACCTCCTTGTCCTATTTGGTAGACCACAGGATGCAGGAGTATTAGACGTAATGCAGAGTACTTATTAGACTGCTGTGCCGCTCAAACCCTTTCTTATAGGAATAGGTTGGTTTAAAACTTTTTGCTTTTTTTTTGTAGTGGGCTTTTGTGGCAGGAGCTCCAACGTGTTCCTCTTGTATCATCAGTTGATTGACCAAATGATTTTAGGTGTGGCTACAGAAGACTTCTGCTCCAGAGTGATAAGGCTGATACTGCGATAAACCTTAACCAGATCTGCGAAGATCATAAAATGTTGCCTACTTTAAACATACATAAAACATAGACAAATGTTAAATGTCTCGTAGTTTACTGTGTAATAAAACGGAGGTAATTAGAAATAAATTGCCTCCTGTGTCCCCATATCGTGTGGGTTTCCTTACGTTATCTGATTATTCATGGCTCAATCGGAGTATGTATGTCCAAAGTGACCTTGTATATCAATGTATATGTCTGGTGTAAGCCATGGATAATGTTAAATAAACCAAACAAACTAACTAACTTCTAAATCACTCATTCACAAAGGGCCACATGTCTGCAGTTTGTCCAGCTGAACCTAACATTTGCTTTTAGAACAAAGCAGTATTAGTAAACAGGTGTAGCTTCTGCTGTTTCATCATTGCAGATCATCACTGGATGCTTTGCTCTGTCTTAAACGGAATAATAAATAGTGTGGAGACATCGCATTGGTGATGGTGCCAACATTTAACAATCTAGTTAGTGGTTTATTACTGTATGTGGTGGTTTGAGACGTAGCCTGGCATGAAAAAAGTTAATTTCTCCCTGTGGTATTTCATCATCAGAACTATTTGTAATCCAGTTACTTTAACAAATTTGATTTGTATGTAATACAGTAATACAGTCGCACATACTCCTGTATTAAGCAAGGCTGTTATCAGGGGTGTTACTTGGCCACGTTTTGGGTGGGCATTTGAATTATTTGGGTGCAAAAACGATACAATTACAGCTTCCAATTTTATTTATTTAGTTATTTTGTTGGGGGGGGGGTATATGGTATTATTCATATAAAAAGGTAAAAAATAATCAGGTAAAAGAGAAAAACCTCTGATGGGGTGGGACGTTAAATCCGCTGTCACTTGTTTAAGACCTGTAACTCCACACTGTTTTAATCATATTTGGCTAAATGGCTATATAATAGTGTATCCTTTGGCTATATATATATTTTTTTTTTAGTATCCATAGGGTGGACAGGTTCTTCTGGTCGGGCAATGCCCACTCCACACCATCCATAGACACACCCCTGTCCAGAGGGGCTCTATAGTGAGAGAAGATTTTACTCTCTAACTCACTCATTGTCTTATCCGCTTATCCTGCCTAACTGGCAACATAGAGCACAAGGCAAGAATAACTCTAGACAGGTTGCCAATGCATTGCAATCGCAAATAGTAAAAAAAAAAATAATAATAAAAAGAAAATTAGCATATGGTGTTCAGTGTGTGGGGAAACAAAGTTACCTGTACTGAACACTTAATAATCACACAAGACTAATCTAATAAGTTGGTTTAGGATGAATATACATTTAAAATGATTGTATTGTTGTATTCATGTACATGTAAGTGCCAACCATGACTAAAGTAACACATTTGGATTAATTACAATGGGGATACAAAGTATTTAGTCAGCCATTGATTGTGCAAGTTCTCCTACTTAGAAAGATGAGAGAGGGCTGTAATTTTCAGCATAGGTGCGATTTAACTATGAGATACAAAAAAAGAGAAAAAAAGAATCCAGGAAATCACATTGTATTATTTTTAAATAATTTAGTCTTGTGAGTTATGAAAGAGCCACCTTAAATATGTAGACACCTTTCTGGTAATCCACTAGTTCTCCCTAACAGTGGCATAGGTTTCATTTCACACACTGCTCACTCCACCTAACCTAACCTAAACCATCAAGTAGAGTTTTATGGTAAATAAAGCAGTGGGCAGGCAACACAAGGAATGGCAAATATAGTCATTTAAAAAACCAAACAGTAACCTTTGAATAATGATCTATATTTACTGTTATTATTTTTGTATCCAAATCATTTTCAAGCCAGCAAATGTTTCATATTATAAAATATGAAGCATTTAGTTTAGTTTAGAGTTCAAAAGTGTTTGAATAGGGGAGCTAATCTGCTATTGAAACACAAACTATTCTAGAAAAATACCAAGTTCAGTGACAAACACCAGTGCGAGTCAGCCCAAAGCTCTTCATTTACACAGTACACTAATCCTATCTAGTTGTTATCTTTTTATCTTCAAAACTGCCTCTCTTGGAGCTCTCACTCTGCGGCCAAGAGGCTAGCATCATTTCTCCCATACCAGTGAGTGCTGAGTGTTTACTGGTGGATGAACCAGAATCTCTGCACCCAGCACCCCCACACACTCCCACACTACCCACTGTAGTTGTTTAAATATTTATTTTTTATTTATTATTATTATTAGTTTAGTCAAATCCAACAGGTAGGAAAACGCATTGTTATAAAATGAAATCTCAAAGCTGCTGTGAGTACAAATTATTGGGGAACATTTTGCTCCCCTCGAAACGCTACACGAAAAAATATGCATATGCTTTCTAGCATAAATCTTCATGTACTGCTTGAAAAGTGCAAAGAGCATATTATGAAATATTACGTTTACAGAGAAGTAAAGAAAAAATTTGCGTTTTTATTAAAGGTACATATAAATAACAGAATTTTGTGCAGCGTAAAAGGAATACTAAGCGATTAAAGACTTGATTTAATTTTTTAAACATGATAATCCGAAAAGCAAATAAAGAATGTTGTTTGATTATGCAAATGAGATGCAAACTATTATGGTGATTGAGTAGCAAGTGATATAATCATGGGGTTGAACAGAAGCATGTCAAACTGGACCAGAGTGCCCCCATATTGACTGTTCAGTAGGGTGTATGGTCACCCAAGAGTGCCAAAACACACGGACAGTCATGGGTCATGGACAGGATCAGATTGTACAGCAGTTCTTCTTGGATCCTCTTCATATTTATTTTGAAATAACCCCTCAGTTTGGTGAGCAGTTTGAAAAGCTGGTCCTCCCAAAGGTCCATTGGATTTAGATTTTACTGATCGCTGAGCTATGCTGAATTTTATTTTCGCAACCTGAACCTTTTATTTTGATTGTATTTGCCTTACAGATTTTTTTTTCTGGCATATTACATTGACATTGTGCTATTTAGCAGATACCCTTATACAGAGATACTAGGCATGCTACTGATCAGCACCTATGATTTATTCATAGTTCATCCAGGGCTGTCCCGGGTTTTGTAGGCCTTCTCGCTTCAACCTGTCCCTGTGTTGCAGGTGAGCCTCATGCACAACGGATGGCCAGTGATCTCTGCATTTGCCGGAGACCAGGACGTAACCCGTGAGGCTGCCAGTAACGGTGTGCTGATCCAAATGGAGAAAGGGGATCGCGCCTACCTCAAGCTGGAGCGGGGCAACCTGATGGGCGGATGGAAGTACTCCACCTTCTCAGGCTTCCTGGTTTTCCCCCTGTAGACGAGGGGCTTGCTACGCAGGGACTATTGCTCTTCAGCTCACCGGCTTGGGGGACTGTGGCAATAGGAAGTGAGAGTGGAGAGTGTGTAAGAGAGAGAGTGTAAGAGAATTTTAAAGTGAGATATACCATGGCTAGCCCTTCGACACGCTCGCTCCGCTGCTTGACTACAGCTCTGGACCACCAAAACCTTGTTTTTTTTTTAGATTATAACAATAATTAATGATTAACAATAAAGCTTAGAGGATATTCCCTCCTCCCTATACGCCCATCATCTCATCATTGTCGCCTGCTTTAGGGACTGTGGTAAAACGCTCCATACCGCTCCTACCATCACCAACTTTCTCAAAGTGCTCACCTGTAGTCATTCTCTCATCCTCATACAACATCTCATACCACAACGAAACCGAAATCTCTTCACTGCTCCCTTTTCGTCTCTGCTCTAGTAACTTTCTTCGTCACCAAGAAGACGTTTGCGTCCGTCATGCCTGGAGAACGTTTGATCTCCTCAGAGAAACTCTTGCTGTATATTGGATATATACAGATATATAAAAACCTAAAGTTTCTATATGATATACTCTAATCTGGTTGACTATCTGTATTTCCGTACTTCAGTGTTAACAATAGTAATTGTGTGTGTGGATCATAAGGCTGCTGCCCAGCTAACGAGGCTTCTTGTTTTTGTTTCAGTCAAAAAGATGTGGCTACACTTAAAATATATCAGAACTACTAGAAAAGTCATTTTATTATGAAAAACAATATTATTAATATTGACTGTATTATATATATGTGAATATGAAGCAGGCTAAAATTCCTTCCTTCATTTGATCCAGCGATCAATTTGTTTGATGATTGTTTTTACTTTGACCCAATAAAATTTAAAACTATACTTTTTAACGCTACGATGATTCCCAGCATCCGAATGTGTTTCTGCATCTCGGTGATCTCGATATTATTGCACTTCCATGATGAAAGGTGGCCTCCAATGACTTGACACTTAAGTGGGACTATTTTAGAACCTTTATTTCATGTACTTAGTAAGCTCAGTGAGAAAATAAAATAGCGAGTTGTTATATGCAAGTGAATACAATATTGGAGGAAAAGCATACGTTTATTGGGGAAAACGATATAATTGAAATGAGGCTCTAATACCCTGTCGGGATGCCACTATCCTGGACACAAAATGAGATCAAGCCACTTTTGGATGGTGTCCTGGGGCACATTTGCCAACGGATGTGGCCGCTGGGTCTGTAGATCCTGCACACTGAATAATTGATAATGATCTATATTTACTATTATTATTTTTGTATCCAAATTTTTAAGCCAGCAAATGTTTCATATTATAAAATATAAAGCATTTAGTTTAGTTTAGAGTTCAGTTTAAGTGTTTGAATAGGGGAGCTAATCTGCTATTGAAACACAAACTATTCTCCATCTGTGAAGACTAAGACGTGCCGAAAAATACCAAGTTCAGTGACAAACACCAGTGCGAGTCAGCCCAAAGCTCTTCATTTACACAGTACACTAATCCTATCTAGTTGTTATCTTTTTATCTTCAAAACTGCCTCTCTTGGAGCTCTCACTCTGCGGCCAAGAGGCTAGCATCATTTCTCCCATACCAGTGAGTGCTGAGTGTTTACTGGTGGATGAACCAGAATCTCTGCACCCAGCACCCCCACACACTCCCACACTACCCACTGTAGTTGTTTAAATATTTATTTTTTATTTATTATTATTATTAGTTTAGTCAAATCCAACAGGTAGGAAAACGCATTGTTATAAAATGAAATCTCAAAGCTGCTGTGAGTACAAATTATTGGGGAACATTTTGCTCCCCTCGAAACGCTACACGAAAAAATATGCATATGCTTTCTAGCATAAATCTTCATGTACTGCTTGAAAAGTGCAAAGTTCATATTATGAAATATCACGTTTACAGAGAAGTAAAGAAAAATTTGCGTTTTTATTAAAGGTACATATCAAATAACAGAATTTTGTGCAGCGTAAAAGGAATACTAAGCGATTAAAGACTTGATTTTATTTTATTAAACATGATAATCAGAAAAGCAAATAAAGAATGTTGTAGATGTGTAGATCCTGCACACTTGAAGTCTGCAGAAGCCGACATCTGCAACAAATCTAGCGTCCAGGCATGCCAAGGAAGTGTTGCAATCTGACGGAAACTTTGGTTATTGAAATGGTTAGTTCATTTTTTCTGAAATGATTTCCAAGATAATTTACAGATTGCCGTTGTTTGAGCAATGTCAGTCTTTTTAAAGCCGGTGGCTTTTTTTTTAAGGACGGCAATGTCTGTATTTTCATCTGGTGCAGTTTGTTTACTCACTTTTAATTTGAGCCATGCGCTTTTAGGTAAGAACGCTAGCTTATATTGTGGCGCTAGCACACTGCATGCACTCAGTTTGCATGTTCAGTAGTCTATCCTACCTGTTACAATGTTATTTGTTTATTTTTCCCACGGACTTGCACATCATTAAAACAACAATCATACAGTGCACCCTTACTTAGTAATACTTCCATAGTATTGTGTATTTTGCGTGGCGTTTGGTTTATGCTTGGATTTTTCAATACAAAATGTTCAGTCTTGGTCTCATTTGGCATTGAATCCTCTCGCAACATGGCAACAGCAGTGGCATCAGCACTTTTTTTATGAACCCTTTGCTTGTGAGACTGTAGCCACATGCAAAAACTCAATCTTAGCCATAAAGATTTCTGCCACAGGCCTCTTGATTGCTTCTGTCCATTATTCTTCTGGCTCAGTCATTCTTCTTAAGATCTTGGTGGTCCCATACACTTCTTGATAATGCTCTGAACGGTACTCTGAGGGACAGTTAAGGCACCTGAAATCTATTTGGATTCATTCGGACTTTAATCAGAGCCCTTTCAAATCAAAGCAAATAAGTAAATCGAATTGTGAAAAGAGCACATCGCTACACACCTAACATTTAAGTGAATGTCATAGTGATGCATGAAGGTGTCAAACTTGCCAGTTATTATCCCTCCCCCCCCTCTCTCCATCTCCCACTCACCCTCCCACTCTCCGTTCCTCCCTCCCTCCCTCCCACTCTTCCTCCCTCCCTTACACTCGTCCTCCCTCCCTCACACACACACTCTCTCTCTCTCCCTCACACTCCCTCACACACACACACACACACACACACACACACACACACACCAAACAAACACACACACACACCAAACAAACACACACACACCAACCAATCACACACACCAAACACACACACACACCAAACAAACAAACACACTTACACACACCAATCACATGCACACACCAAACAAACACACACACACACCAAACAAACACACACACCAACCAATCACACACACACACACACCAAACAAACACACACACACACCAACCAATCACACACACCAAACAAACACACACACCAACCAATCACACACACCAACCAATCACACACACACACACACACCAAACAAACAAACAAGCAAACATACACACCAAACAAACAAACACACTTACACACACCAATCACATGCACACACCAAACAAACACACACACACACCAATCACACACACACACACACACACCAAACAAACACACACACACCAAGCAAACACACACACCAATCACACACACACCAAACAAACAAACACACACACAAACAGACACACACACCAATCACACACTTACACACACCAATCACATGCACCAAACATACACACACACAGACACACACACCAATCTCACACACACCAAACACACACACACACCAAACATACACACACCAAACACACACATACCAATCACACACGCACATACCAAACACACACACATACCAAAAACACACATCAAACACACACACACACCAATCACACACACACACACACGTTTGTCTTGCTATCCTTGTTAGTTCTTTCCACTGGTATGAATGACAATGAAGGAGTAATGTAGCAAGTTAATGCTGCACCTACATCTACTCCTAATCCCGACCATGGGAACCCAAAGCAATATTTCTATAATAATGTTCAAACAAACAAAATCAGAAAGTATGCTACAGTACTACGTATCGGCAAAACTTGCCAGGTTTCCCTATATTTGTAAGGACTTGCGTCCAAGAATAGCGAAACAACGTACACACGCGCGCGCGCGCACGCACACACACACACACACACACACACACACACACACACACACACACACACACACACACACAC
>JAUZST010074270.1:0-21378 GCA_034779995.1 Parotocinclus haroldoi
AAAATGTAAGACTGTATTAATTGTAAGTCGCTCTGGATAAGAGCGTCTGCTAAATGCTGGAAATGTAAATGTAATGTAAATGAATGATTGACAGCAGCCCTGTTAAATATGTGCAGTAAAAAAGTCTGCTTATTCCAGCTTCTGTGGATTTGCAATAGAAAATGGTTTGGTCCTATAGATCTGTGGCTGGGTAAAATCATTCATTTCAAATGCATTCCGATTTGGACGGGTGTGTTATTTAAAAGTTTGAGCACTCCTGAAATGACGTTTGTAGATTTTCGAATGGAAACCGTTACATACGCAAGCTATGAACAAACACTAACAGTTGAACCGCTAAAGTTTTTGGGGCGCTATTACAGGGCTAACAGGTTTTTTTTTTTCCTCTCCCTGATCAGAAGGCATCGCAGTGTAGCGAAAAACACGCACGCAAACAAACAAAAACAACAACTGTGTCATAAAGAAGCTTCGAACACAAGCAGTATCGGCAATCTACATGTTTAATGTGGCACTGTGGCCTGCAGGCATAGCAGCAACACACACTGAGGTCCTTCACAATAAACAACTGAACAGCCACTTGATGGTGTTAAAGGAGGACGGCATGGTTTCATCAGAGCACTGTAGTAATATAGAGTACTGGATCAGACGACAATAACACAGTAGACATGATGGGTGGTAAAAACAGGAATGCCCTCCTTTTTTCAGAGATGTGAAAAAGACAAAGTATTTGTGTATTTTGTTTGTATTGCTGCATGGTCTTGGTAGTGATGCCAATGGTGGTGCCTCGTAGCCAGAATTAGGAAAACGGTGAGGCAATTCCAAGCTCAGCTCAAATGTATGCAGCATAAAGAAAAACCCATATACATATAACTTTTGCTGCTTTGTAACAGTACGAGAAAGCAATCGGCCATTCACACATGGCACTTGATTTCAGTTGCTTGCAGTGCTAGAGTGCGCCTGTTCACTAACATGATTGTTAAGCTCTGGTAAACGTGTTGAAGTGTTGCTTCATAAAGAATAAAATCCATACACGTTAATCCAGTTCATCAGCCGATACTATTGCTTCTTTAACATGTCACTGTTTGGAGCTCATGGACATATTTCATGGCCAAATATTATGCTTGCACAATGACACAGTAAACTACCTACATGCAAAAAAAAACTATTCTGGAGTATTTTTTTCGACCTAACTGAATCCTCAGGTTTACAACATACAGGTCTAAATACTATTAAGATAACTGGTCTAAATGAATTGCACCGGCCATTTGTTCCCTAGAACTAAAGAAGACCAGGACCGATTGATTTGATTAGTTGGAAAAACGTGCGTAAACGGAATCCTTACCTGAACCAGTCCTTTCACCTTCCAACTAATACTGAAACAAAGGATTTAAATCACAGTAAACTATATCTCTTTGTTGAGCTGGTTTTTACACTGCGTAATTAGTCTAACTGTAGATTTTCTGTTTATTCTTAACCTGCGCTCACAGCAGAAACTTGTCAGTCGTTAGCGCGCTCATGCTGGAAGTTGGAAATTCAATGGGGATGGTCTGCTGTTTACAGTGTAGTTACCGCAGAAATCATTTTGTTTTCCCAGCTGCATGATTACAATAACGTATCGAAGTACAGATTCAGAATTTGCAATGTAGACGTTCTGATACACCCATCGTAAGCTGTGAATGCATGGTAAACCGAATATTTACCTCCATCACCCACCCTACCTTAAACTTGCTCAAAGTAAACAGTTGGGCTAAATCATGATTCTAAAAAAGGCTTAAATAAGAAAGTTCTCCCTATGTCACATGGGTTTGGGGGAGGGGGGGGGGTTTAGGGGGTAGGGTTAATGGAGATTCCCATTGTAAATCTGAAAAATCATAATCTGGAACGTTGTGAAATGGAGACTACCTGTGTGTATATAAAGGAACAAATAAATGGCGTAGTATCTACATAGATACGAATATGCTGGAAGGTTGTTGTTAGTCTGTCTCACTTGTGAACCCGTTGTAATATAGCTACGCTAAAGCGTCAGTCACAACTAAGTAAATAGAAGTAAATTTACTCGCCGGCTCCCACCCCCAGACTGCCTTTCAAATCATGTGGCTAATTAATTTTTTTTGGATAAATCTCGCGTGGTTTTTGCAATATTGTACAGTTGGACTGCAGGTACTATTGAAATGAAATGAAACATTTCCTCAACAAGTTCCTTCGGTGTAACCACAGTGTAAAATGACCGCTGAACTGTCTAAACCATAATACTGACCTGTGTAACAGCCATTCTTTTCATTCAGAATATATAAAGAACTATTTCAAAATGCTGAGAGGAGACGCATGGTATATACAGGTAGGTGACAAATTAACAGCAGTGATGAGTCAGCGAAGGATAAGGTAATGGCTCTGGAATACTAATCGGAAGGCTGAGAGTTAAAATACCAACTCAACCAAGTAAAGGATAAAGGTGGTAAACGTAAAGGACAGCCCGACATCATATTTCTTAAGCCAGTGGTCCATTCCCCTTAAAAAAAATGATTGTGGTACAAACAGTCTTTACCAGTCAGCACTGTCTCCAAACGGGCTCAGACTTTACCAGCAGGGCCACCAGGCACCATCACTTCAGTTTTCACTTCACTTCATCTTTCATTTGTCACCTCACTGTACATGGACACTAGAGCCAACATTCAGCAGTGTAAACACAATAGGTATGATAAATAATGAGCCTATACTGAACTGTAACCCGAGGAATATTTTGTTACTGCTACAGGGGGTTATGTTGAGACGCTTACCACTAAACAAATGTAGGACCTGTTGATATACAGAGAGATGCTGATGGTCCGCTAATGGACGGCCTGTAGCATAGCAGACAACGAAGGTGTACAGTGCTAGAGTTGCCCTCTTTAAGCAACATGTTAGGTAAGATGATAACTAATTCATAGAAATTGGTTTTAAAATGTACTCAAAATGAGCAATGAGGAAATGGAATTGCACAAACTTTTGGTAACTGTGTTGGAGAAGCCGTTGTTGCACATCTTTTTTTTTTTTTTTTTTTTTAAATCGAGAAAGCACTTGTTTTGGCCTTCAAACATGGCAGAGCAATTGTTAACCAAGAACAAGGACAGATGGAGAGAGACAGCAAGTGTGTCCCAATGCCGGTGCTGCAGCCGTGTCAGACAGCCGGAGACGACTGAAGTTCCACTATTGAGTCCGGAGTTGATAGTCTGCAAAGAAACGAGGAAATGAGCCACGCTTAATTAAACTGTTCCAAACGACAGGAAATCGGGGGTGGGGAGTGGTTTAAAAAAGTTAATTGTGGCAGCTGAGCTTTCCACCCGGCCAACTGAGAGCGCAATGCAAAGTTAAACAGGTTTTGGAGATGCACTATATTAATAGTTGCTGAAATTCAGGATATGAGGGGCTGTTCCTGCTCTGCATTAAATACAGGACGGCAACAGACCGTTTCTGAAGCCATACAGTAGGTTGACACACTTGGTGATGAATTAGTCATGAATACACCACATATCAGTTGGCTTCCTTCCTGCCAAAGCTCTCATGGGAAGCCTAGATCTTATGCGACTCTTGGGATTCACTTCCATTGATTGTGGCACAAAAGTGCTCATGGAGGACTGTCTCCAGACCAGTGGAGTTTCTCCACAGCCCATCCTTTGTGTATGGTCAGGACTGTCATGCTGAAACAGTGAGTGCCTTTCTCAAACTCTGTGTGCTCCACAGGACTCCAGCTGATGCAGGGTGATCTGTGTGTAGCTCTTCTGCCATGGAAGCTTGATGTATGAGGCTCTTGATGAACAGTTCTCGGCAGAGGCTTATTGTAGAGGAAGTTTAGAGCTCTTGTTACACAGTGGGCGGTCCTATTCCGTTATCTGTGAATTATTGTCGTTTGTTGACCGGGGCAGCTTTAGAAGGGTGCAAATTATTGGCATCCTATAATTGGGCAGGGTTAAAAGTCAGAGATCTTTGTCATAATTAATTAAATGTTCAACCGGGGAGATCAGTACAATCAGTTTCATGCACCTGAATGGGTAGATAAAAAGTTTTCCTTATGGTGAAGTAGAATCTTGGAATCTTGGCGTGCATGGCAGTTCATATTTTAGCACGACAGACACCCCTTATCCAGAGTTGAACACAATTGGTGTCTTGCTATCCAAGCAATTATGGATTCAGGGCCTTGCACATGGATCCAAGAATTGCAGTTTGGCAGAGGTTGGATCTGAACCCTGGACCTTCTGGTTCATGTTCTAGTACCTTAACTGCTAAGCCACCACGGTCAGAACATGGTTCATGGTAAAGTCATGAACCACAGAGGCTAGAAAACACTGTTGTGGCTTTGTTTTTTTTTCCAGACAATTATGAGTTGTCCTAGGGTGCCACAGTCAAAATTCAGACTTTGTCTCCACGTAAAATCTTTTTTTGAAGTTTGAACATGGCAACCAATTTGACAGATCTTTAGAGGAACTACCAGACTAAACTGAATCAAGTGCCCATATCCACTTCTTACCTTAGACTTAACCATGAAGATCTAAAGTTGTAATTGCTAACAAAGAGGCTCTTAGAAAGAACTGAATTACCGGCCTGCATACTGATGCAATACATTTTTTTTTTCTTTTTAATCGAACTGCAACAAATGAATCATGCACAATGGAGTCTGAATATCTGTATACATTCAGCAAGTACACAATGTACGCTACACAACTTGCTCCATCTCGCTATTGAGACAGCACAGCACCTCTGCTCTCAAACATCCTCTTTTTTTCTTTTTAAATAGCTCACTGCATCTTCACACACTATTCTCTCTTTCTGACTTTTACTAAATTGCCTAATTGTTGCCCAATCTCTGCAATATTCTGGAAAACCAATGACAAATATAGAGCGAGTGTGATAAATAGTGTGCGAGAACAATAAGTGAATACAGAAAGCGTTGCTCAAGGGCAATATGCAGGGATATACAGCACTGGACAAAAGTCTTAGGCCACCCTCAGATTTGATGTTAAGCAATGATATAACAGCCATATATAAAATATGTCAAACTTGGATTTGTCACTATAGATAATTCTATAATAGATAAGAAATTCTTTTCCACTGATGTTATTCTAGTCGTTGTCAGCTTTAGCCTTTATCTTTTCACTCTGTTCCACTTCTGAAAAGTGATTTCTTGGCTGCTATCCTTCCATAAAGCCCATTCCTGATTAAGCTTATTCAAAATATAGAAGAATCAATTTGGCATCTATTCCAGATGCTACTATTGCTAAAGTGTAAGGGAAGGTCACACTAAATACTTGCCACTGAAGCCTATGGTATGTTTTTTTCTGATTCTTACACAAACGGACTGTGAAATAATTATATATGGCCATTAATCTATTGCTGAAATTATAGTATGTCTGTAATGGTGGTCTAAGACTTTTGCACAGTAGTCTCTAGTTAGTTCTAGAATTCTACAGCCGTTCTCATTTAATGCGTCACTTTTGGCTTCACATTGTCAGGAATATTACTGTATTAGATGGGAAGCTTAGTATGGTTACAGCGTTTGAAGGCAGTTTGGGTGTGTGTTCATGGTATTTATACTTGCCTCCATTCTGGGTGATGTATCGTACCCATGGGAGCGCCTGGTATCCGCTCTTCTCAATAATCTTCAGGTAACGCACCTGTGGAACACACAACCTTTATATAATTCCAACTTAGCACTTAGAAAAATCCATGCAAAAAGATTTCTCAAACTGTTTTGCCAGTCATTTAGAGCAAAGGTAATCATATTTATTAGTTGAACTCTGTGTTTAGTGTTTCACTACACTGTGTAATGACCATCCGACCAGCGTCTGTTCGCTTTAATGACCGAAGCCACAATGATCGAAGCTGAATAACAATAATGTGGGCACAAACATGCAATCTACACTTTACTAAGGCGGTCATTTGACTGGACTAGAGGCTGCTCGAACTCAGTTGATGTGTTTACAGACTTTCTGTAAGTTACGAGCTACAAATGGTGTTTCTAAGTGTATGTCCTATTGTAAGTAGTACTGCTTTACAACTTTACCTACCTACCTGCATGTTCTCTCTGACTTATATAAACTGGCTGAAAGTTTCACCTGGCTGATCGCCTGTGGTTGTAATTTTCAGATAAGCTCATTTTGGTCAACGACCTATTTCACAAAATATATCAATACATAAATGGTGCATTCCTATACAATATACTAAATAGTGCATCGGTTTAGTACAATGTTTGGAGGTTGGGATGCTGCATATATACCCTAAACTGTGCATCCGTGGGTTCATCTAGGAGAGTTAAGGTTCCACCCATACTCATTTCAAACCTCTTTCCTGGCCAATTTCTTCTGAAGTGGCTCTTCTGTATCACACATCTCAAGTTATTGTACATATGTCATTTTCTGAAAGAATTTTCCAAACTGCCTAACCCTGCCCGATGGAAGCATCAACATATCCAGCATAAACATGGCATAAGTAAGCTGATTCTCCTGTTAAGTAACGTGAAGTACAACAGGCATGACTGATCAGTCAGCATCATGCACGTTTACAGTGCAAGAGAGTGAATTGGGAAACATGTACAATCTTATCACACACTGGTCCAGTATCTGAGACTGATATTTCGTTCCTAATTATAGCAATCATGCTATATAATGAGTCACTTTACTGTCTGGGTGGCACCAAACCTTGCTGCTGAGTAATAATGTGATTAGATTAGTGTCTAGCATTCTTGCACATCAATAAATAGGAAATGTCGTTCCTACTTTATTATACTGTCTTCACCAACAATGATCAACAATAAACAATTACATTAAATTGACCATATTTAACCCTGTATATAACCCTGACAGAACACTGTTCTCCTAGTAATTAAACATTGTTGCAAACCACATGCACCATTTTATGGTAGCGGGATTCTCTAATGGTAATGGGCGCCATCAACAGCATAATGCACCCTTCCACATGGCATAGATTGTTCTGGAATGGCTAGTGGAACATAAAGAGTTTAAGGCATGAACTTGACCTCCAAATTCCCCAGTTCAGAATCAGATCATGCATCTGTTGGATGTGCTGGACAAATATGTTCGCTCCATGGAGGGCTCAGTTCACCACCAACAAAATATTAGTGTGGTAGTGACTGGGTATATTACTATAAAGCATTGGTTTACTTACCCATCTATCTACCTACCAATTCAGCCACCTACCCATGTATCCACCATCTATCCATTAACCTACCCATCCATTCACTCATCCACCAACCGACCCAGCTATCAGAACATGGCAAATGCTTTTCTAAAATATTCGAACATATAACTACGAGCAATAGTCTTTTCACCTTCATAATCAAAAGTACATAGACTGGCAAAAGCCAGCACCATCCTGGAGCCTTGACCTGCTGGGCTGTAATCAGGGGCACGGCCCACTGCCACCTAAGCGTGGGAAAGTGCTCAAGCATACACAGAGGAAATGTTTGAAGAAGTGAGATTGAGGAAATGGCACCTTATTTTCCTGCAAAGATATTGAGACATGCTCTGTACCCTTGACAGTCAAACGTTGCGTCACTAAAGTTTGCACAATTGCACGAAAAAACCTACAGAAAGAAATAATGGCGTTCTTGAAGAGCTGACAAATAAAAAAAAAAAGACAATCAACTCCTGGGTCAAGAGTGAGACGGACATTTGGAGGTCATGTGGTGCAGTGGGTGTCCTCCCAAAGTATATTCTTGGTAGAACTCACGAGACATTTCTGCAAGTTGTAATACTGGATTCTCCAAAGACAGACAAAACCTCCCATTTTAAAATAGCTCTAGTACAGATAAAATAGCAGATGCCGATCAGAGTCTATCGAAACAGGCCAAAAGGCGGATTTTAAAATGGTCGTTAGGGTTATTTCTATCCAAGATTGGAGGAGCACCCCACCAACGCCGAGTCTCTCTGGTAAGTATTTTGGGAGAGCAAAGTTTGTTGGGTGCAGCAGTGCCACCCTGGGTGCAGCGGCCACTATATAAAACTTAGCAGACCTCCCTTTGGACCGACCCAGGCGGGCCTGCACATGGACTGGCACACGGGCGAGACTGTTCACGATACAAGATCTAAATGCAGCTTTGTGTTCGTAACGTTATGAGCCAAAGCGTATGTGAACATGGTGTTTTGGCTGCACCGGATCGTGTCTGAAGCACTGCGTCATAACAAGACTGATCCGAACCATAATGGGTCTGCAAAATAGCACTAGAAGGCTAGGTATCCCAATTTACTGGAGTTCACCCCAGGAGTCAAGTTTAGGCATACTGTATTTGGTCTTTAACTCGTATATGGCTTAGCACGTACATGTGATTAGTGTCGACTGGTCTCTCATTAACGCGGTGTGTCCTCCAAGACATTGTGGCCCGCAAAATATGCTTGCAGTTGGCAGGCACACTTCCAGACTTCTGCTGTCCCAGCAGTCACAGACATGCAGTCTAGTCACTCATACAGTCTCCCAAAAAACTGTGCTCGTAAACCTCCACATCAGTAGCACTCAGCGGCTGAGTCAGCACAAGTGTCCAATGCGCTGACTGACATCTCCAGTACTAATCCCAGGAAAGTACCATGCACTGTAAGTTTAAAAACAGCCACATTGTTTTAAAGTAAATAAGCAAAAGCGCAACTAATTCGGCTTTAAAAGGAACATTTCAGTGTATTTACAACTGTACAGTAGAAACAATGTGCATGCTAGTAAAATTCTTCTATTTTTCTCTCATTTACGTTTTCATAAATGCCACCATACTTGATGAATGTATTTCATGAACATGTGTTATGTTAACCTAATTTACTGTTAAAATATTACTATTATTACTACTATAGTCTTAGACTAAGCTAATGTGACTTTAGGAAGAAAATGATGATTCCGTTTTCCCCTTTCTGTCAAACTTGACCATAAAGTCACCTGAATATAAACAACAACATCCATTCCATCCACTTTATGATTGAATGTAAAACCATAATAATAAATCCAGATTTTGCGCATGGTAAAGTAAAAATGCACGCAAAGTCTTAACGTCAGACGATTCAAAATAAAACGTGTTCATAGAGTGGATACTGAACGAGAAGAGGAGTAACTTGTTTTTTTTCCTGCCAGGGAGTGCAGATTTTATTTAGGAATGAAGAGAAATGGCTGAATCATTGTGATTGAATGGATTCTTGATGTTTAATAATAACAGAAACAGTTTCATTTATCGTTGCCATTACCCCAGACAGACGCATTCGAAGTCGAACTTACCCCAAGACCAAGACCAGACTCGGTCCAAATGTGCTCAAGTTCAAGAACGCTCATTTAGGGTTTTGAGACCCAGACTGAGACCCAGACTGAGACCCAGACTGAGACCCAGACTGAGACCCAGACTGAGACCAGACTGGAGTGCTACAACACTAGTACCCGAAAATAGTTAGGAATATGAACATAAGTAGTGTTGTAGTACATACAGACATGAACCGAGCGTGGTCTTGGTCTCGGGGTAAGGTGGACACAGGAATTGTTGTAAAGATCAGTCATCCGAGTTCATATTAATTATAAAATAACCTTTTTTTTTCTCTCATTATTGAGGATAAACAATCCATTCAAACAGAATAATTCAGTCCTTTCTCTACATGCCTAAATAAAATCTGCACTCAGATTGGCTAACAGGGAAAAACAAGTTACTGCTCTTGTCATTCAGTGTCCAATTAAAGAACACGTTTTATTATGAATAACCTGATGTTAAGATTGCAAGTGTGCACTTTCCCTCATTTGCTGCGTTACTATATACACAATGTGGAATTCTATCCTTTCTGTAAAGCACCATGAGTTTCTATGCAGGACATCACTAAAGAACAACAGCCAGCTGAATGTAAATTCAAACACTATCTATATAGCATATATAACGAATAGTGAATTACAAACCAATTTCAATACGTCAGTTTTCTTTTCTTTTATTGCTGTATGATGAATACCAGTCATAATACTGGTACATACATCACTAGTGCAATGCCTGATCTATGGAGGCCCCACCTTGCAACTAACAGGATCTAAAAGCACCTCACAGGACTGTTCCCTGTAGAATAATAGTGCTATACGTGATAAAATATGATTAACACCAATAAGAATGTTAAATTTAACATCATATAGGGGAACAGAATGGAGTTTATATGAAGCAATGCCTTGAAGGCAACATCAAGTGTTTACATTTGTCACTAAAGATATGCATCATGTTGTGAATCTTTCAATCAGAGTTGAACTCGCTTCATCACACCCCCCTTAAAAATCCCACACTGACTAGATTAGGACTATAAATACAGAAACCGCCTGATTTACGATGCGGAAACTTTCCGACAAATCGCACTGCTGGCTTCCTAGCGCTGAAGAGCATGTTTGGCAAAATCATTAACATGGAGCTTCTTTTATAAAAGTATTGAATATCTCATGTAATTTATTGAATGATGCATTAAAAGAGAACACAAACGATTTGACTGTGGCTATGACTCTCTATGGGACGCACTGCACTCTTTTATCGTACTGCCTGCGATACGCCTGCATGCAGCAAAAAGTGCTTATATTGCGGCTGGCTGCATATTTGTTTGTGTTATCGGATTCCTATTGTAATCTTAAAATATTGTAGGTCGGGCCATCATAAAACGAGGACTACCAGTACAGTTGGTAGTCTTGAACTATATATTTAGATTACCATGTCAGTCCCGCTTTACCAGCATTTAACAGACAGTGCAAACAACCATTCATTCTTGAGTTAAGCTGAATTTGGTACAGTAGCATAATCTATAGTGACACACATGGGTGCAACTAATAAAGCGCACAACAGGGTCAGCGTCTTAAATATTGCGTGGGTTGTTCAGTCAACATTTACTGAAAGTGAAACATTTGCAAACGGATTCCTCCAATTCCTTCATTTTGAATTTGACTACTAATTAAAATTGTATTATTTATACAAATTATATTATGTACTTAATTTAACTATTACGCCAACGTACTTATTTCAATTAACATCTAGGCCACCCATGGAGGATTGGTTCGCCCAAGGGATCTTCCTTCTTTATTCAGGGAGTTTTTCCTTGCCACTGTCGCCCACTGTAGGCTTGCTCACTTTGGGATTGGCCTTTTAAGATAATATAATACTGTAATGCGCAATTGCAAAAAAGCGCTATATAAATTACTTATTTATTTATTGTAATTACGCGTGTTAACTGGGCATGATAAAGCCTCTGGAGCTGGACATCAAAACAACAGTGTGTTTGACTGACTACAAAATGACAGGTCGCTATGAAAAGCCACTCCACGAGAGTGATTATCTGCTCAGGGTGAGATCTGGATGTGTCCAAGAAGCTACATTTTTGGGACACACGGTCCTCTCCAACCAGACTGATCGGGAGTAGGAGGAGGAAAAAAAAAACACTGCCAAATGCTTAAAGTGGCATCATGAATTTGAGAGCGGTGCCGCCTCGTAGTATACTTATATAGTGAAATACCACCCGAAAGGTTTTAACCTAGATTTGACATGGCTGGAGAGAAACCAGGCTAAATACAGCATTCTGAAGAAAAGGGAATATCGTACTGCCATCGAACACAAAATATAATGTCTGCTGTCCGTGGCTATACGGTAACACAGACACATACAAGTGTGTGTATATTCAGACGAGGACGCAGTAAAGGCAGACAGACAGACATGCTGACCGCAGAAGAGAGAAAGGGAATGGGCGAGAACTTATACGAGCAGAAGGGTTATCAAAGCATCTCTGAGGTTTTATCCAGTCCCACTCCCAAGAGAACAAGTCAGCAAGTTGACTGTGGAGACGTCTGGCATTCTAAACTCTATGAACCCTATGCAGCAGAGTCATCGAATTCACACTACACATCTAACGTACTGTCTTAAAGGAACATGTGCCTTTTCTGACGGAGGCAATAACTACCAGGTTTGAATAGCCTTAAAAACTAGTATGGACCAGCATAAAGTTTAATAATCGTGCTTTGTGCATGTAACGTCTCTGCTTACTGCTTTGTTTTGCACCGTTCGCTTTTTATCCATTTCGATTCTGCTTATAGACTCTTGTTTCGGGTATCAATTCCAAGATCTGATCCAAAATTCTTTTGAAAATGTGCTAAATGTTTAGATAATTAATATCTTTATATGCATTTGTCAGCTTCAAAAAGTAAACATTTTAACATTAAGCTTATTCTTCCCATTAAACGCAAAAAAGAAGTTACACAGGAACACTAAACTTCACAATCACAGTCAGCTCAACTGATGAACACATTGTCAGATGGGAATGAAAAATTTATGGTAAGGTTTTAACTAATGAAAGGTATACAATGGGAAGCCTCTCTTGGCTAATGTAGCATTTGTGCTAGGAGTACGCAGTGGGTCGAACCTGGATATAATGCTGGTGCCTGCTTTTGGATTTTTGCCACGTTGGACGTGCAGCCTCCATAACAGAAGATTCACTTTGAGACATTTACATTTATGTCATTTAGCAGAACGGCTTAAAACTGATACACATTTACCATCCAGGCAAATGTGGGTTAAGGGCTTTGTACAAGGACCCAACAAGTGCAGCTTGTCAGAGGTGGGAATTGAACCCTCTGAACCTTCTGGTCCATAGTGCAGTACCACCACGTATTGTTTAGCCTTTTTTATGACTTTAAGGGTTAGGAAATTAATGGAAATGGGGCTTCAGTGGGAAATGTTCTCTTGTAAGAATTTCCATATAACGTTTTCATCAATAAATTATGGTCACTAATTATTTTAAGAACAAGGGATGGGTGTAAGATTTGGATGACAATGTCAGTAGTGCCAATACATCATCATGCTGATTTACTTTATAAATCTAATAGAGATGCCATACTGTAACCAGTTTTTGACCTAAAAAGACCAAGACTGGAGAAGGTTCAGGTCACAGTGGAACATAAGGAGACGAATGCAGACAAAAAAACATATCTGGGGATGGGGGGGGCACTCTAAAAGCACATCTATTGTGTTAAAATCCCAACTTTAATGAGAGTACGGACAGACGTAAAACAAAATATGTCTAATAAGACGACTGTGGTAGAATAGCATTTAAGACACTGGACTTTGAACCAGAACGTCCTGGTTTCAAATCCCATCTCTGCAAAGTTAAACGGGCCTGTTGGGACTTTGAGCCAGGCCTTTAACTCACAATTGTCTTTGTAAGACTGTAAGTCGCTGTGGATAAGTGTTAAAGTTAGGTGACATAAACGTAAAATGTGAATATCACGTAAGCAAGTAGGAGGGATTTTAAAGGCGTGTGGATGAGGGAAGAATTATATGGTAAATACGCTCTTGCATTTTTCACATACATTTTTCAGGACATTTGGATAGAGTGCATAGGATCGCACATGCATGTGGACTTGTTTGGTTATGCTGAAATAAACCAAGCTTTTTTTCTTCAATACCTCAATATTATCCAGACAGTGCTAAATGTTACCTTTTATTTGTAAACAATTTTTTTTTAAAAGGTTTGGATTTTCATTGTGATTTTACGATCATGGTAATTACCACATGGATTATTTTCAGTTACCTTAACCAATGGTGCCATTTATTATTTAGCTACTCTTGTTATTAAAATTAAAAACCTGGGAGAGGGCATCCTTTAAATGTATAATCTTGGGGTTGGGGTGGGGGGGGGGGCCTTGATGGGAAGAGAAAGCGGCTCAGATGTTGCAGAGGAAAAACATCAGTCAATGAAAATGAGAGAAATGAACAAGAGGAAATCTCACACAAGTTACTGATTTAATTGCATTTTAGAAATGACTGATTCTTTCCTCAAAACGCTGCTCATCAAGGAGGGAAATCAAGTTAAACATGAGATTTAGTCGGGTTCCGCGTGGGATGCTTAATATTCCTTAATCCACAAAAGAGAGGAAATCTACTCTGCTTCCCCAATTCACTCCCTCTCTTCAAAATCATATAAAATCATCACTAATTATATTGAGCATCAGCAGCAGTGGATTGAACGGCTCCTTTAAGGCTGTCACACACAAGTCTACAGAGCAGGGCAGGGCAAACAGAGTTCAGCCAAACTTTCAGCAGACGTGTGCGCGCGCACACACACACACACACACACATATATATACACACACACACACATTATATATATATGTATGTGTGTGTGTGTATATGTATGTATATATATATATATACACACACACACACACACACACATATATATATATTTATATACACACACACACACGCACGCATATATACACATATACACAAACATATATGCACCCACACATATATGCATACATAAGCATTTTTGAAAGTTAATCTAGATAAGGGTGTCTGCTAAATAGTGTATAAGCACATACATGCACACACATACACGAATGCACAAACATGCATGCACAAACAAGCACGCTCTCACACACATACACACACACGCACGCACGTCAACATGTCTACACTTAGTGTGCAATACGATAAATTTGTTAGTGGTGAGTGTGTGGCAGAACTATTATTCAAAATTGCTTTGCCAATTACAATCACAAGTTTCGTTTCCCGGTCTGCAGTGTTTGCTGCACAGCCTCCGCCCAGAGGAACTAAACGGAGTACGTTCACATGCACTTAATCATTCAATAACTGCACAAATAAGATTTTGTCAGTAATCCAATAAACGAGTATATATGCATTTGCTGGTTTACATAATTTGGGTATTATTTGGATTTGTACCTTGCACTCAGCCAATGATGTCACAGAGTTGTGATAAACTTTAAACTTCAATATTACAAGATCAAATTTGTGCTTTTCTCGAGCATATACTGCATTTGAGTCTCCAAGTGTTCGATTGATGTTTAGACGCTGCTGTGTTTAATACTGAGGGGTTGCCAGGTCCCATGAGAACCGAGCCTATGGAAATTATTCTGAAAAGTCTCTAAGAAAAAGAGGGCCTGGCAACCGTATTACGCTCTCTCCTGTTCTGTGAGAAAACCAATTGAAATCGTTGGACGAGTGTATATGCTCTGAGAAATGAGATTTCTGGGATGCATTCCGGCTTATTAGCTTCCAGCTAATTATTTTTTAATTAGACATCCGAGATTAGAGAATGCTGTATATATAACATCTCCCAGGGCTCAGCAGTTCTCAGAGTGGAGGCTGGGTACCCTTGATGAACAATACATGTTTAGAAGTATTTAACCACTAAATAGTGCCTTAATTAAGACTGATAGTCAGTTAAGGAGTAATAAGACCAGATTAGGATCTTTTTTCATCCAACATATGAATAATTCACTTACTACATAATAATTATGATATAAATTATATACAACTATAATTATAAACCAGCTTTTTAATTAATTATTGTTGTATTATAGTCTTAGTCAAACTTGTGCAGTGTGACCTTTGAAAGTAAAAAAAAGTGAAGATTCTATTTCTCTCAAACGTCATCAGAATTACGGTACCGCAAAGTCGACTGAATATAAACAACATCTATTCATTCCACTAAAAACTGTCCTAGACCATAGTAACTAAGAAAAGTAAAATGCATACCTGCAATTCATAAAATGAAACGTGTTTATTGTTTGGATACTGAATGGGAAGAGCAGGAACTTTTAATCCGTTGACCAGTTGTACAGAAAAGTCTGAATTATTCTGTTTATTGCTGATATTCAGTAACAACAGAAACGGTTCCGTCTATAATTAGTTCTTCCAGGCGGATACCTCGTAGCCTCAACGAGTCTCAACGAGGTGTAATGCAGCGTAGAAACCACATTAGCTCTAAATTAAAAAAAAAAAGTCTAGCGTGCATAAAGAAAACCCCATTTATACATTAATAATACAAGTTAAAGTAAAGATACTGAATATAAATTCATTTTCGTAAACCAATTAGAACACGTGATCATTTAACTGCATACCACTGCTAATAAAAGCTTCACTGTTCCACATGTATTTGTAGTGATGCTGCTGTTTAACCCTTCAAACCTAGACTATGTTCCAGTACGCACACTGCATTCTAAACCGTATCCCTACAGCAGCAACTTCATTAAGTACAGCAACATCATCCCCAAGCCGTCACCTTATTCCCACACTGCAGGTGTGATGGAGAATCAGGCCACAGCTGAGGGAACTGTTGCTTACAGGGACCTGCATGGCTCAGGCAAAATATACAAAAAAAAACACGACAAGAATCTCCCAGCTGTTTCAGTTATTTGCTTATAAAGTATACAAACAAAGAAACAGCTGGCCTGACCAGTAATTACAGACAAGGACCCCGAGTATGGTCTTTTTTAGTCTGTGTTGAGACATACAACTAAATTGGAAGCAGCTCCTCCAAAAATAGTGACGGATCCGTGAGAATATTTTGAAGTAAAGCTGAACCCAAAATGAAACACGCGAATAGCTACACAATCACCCCCCCCCCTCCCCACCCCTTCAAGTAAAGGTGAAAGTTGGTTCCTTTTTTCAGACAGGGCATAGCTACCTACTTACATTTATAGTATTAATTAATTAAATAAAGCTGCTGTTGTGAGCTGACTCATGTCACAATGGAATTGTATTTAACCGCACACAAACCATTTGACCCATGTGACTGAGGTATTTACAGCCTGACAACTTTTAGGACGTCCGCTCTGTTCTTTACAATTGAACCCATGCTTTAAGCCCTGACATTTCAGTCTGAGTCTGTTCGTTTCTATCCCATCCAGAAGGTTCCAGATTTGGAATCACTAGACATTGCCAAGCCAACTGGGAAATAAGCCCACCGGTGGTCATGGGTCTTTCCTGGGGGCCCAGATCACCTCTAGATCCAAACGAACAGTGGCAGGTCTCCTGCAGCAGGGTTCTAGACTGTGACCAAAGTGGTCGCAAATGCAATCATTTTTTTTTTTTAAATGTGTGAGTTAGATTTACATTTGTTTGTTTTTCCTTTCTTTGTAACTGAAAGTGGAACACTAAGACTGGTAAATGTCACAGTCTAGCGAGCCACCGATTGTTCACGACCTCTGCATGGGTTCATTATGTACTTCAAGCATGAACACTAGCAAAGTTTTACAGGTCTGGATTCTAGTGTTTAAATTTGAACACTTAAATGATTATGAAATAGCTTTTATACCTTTTTGTACTTTACGTTTAAACAACGGTGCGATAGTTTTTTTTTTTGTACAAACAGCTCAATGTTCCCTCAATCTACCTTTGCATAAGCTACGCTACAAGCTAATCTGCAGTGAGCAAGACTGGATAATTTCCTCATTCTGCCTTGACAAAAAGAAACTTCTAGTTTTTCCTAATCCCATGCTAGGCTGAACAAAATTTTTATTCATGTCTAATCTGAAGGAATAAGGAATAATTGTTGCTCAAGGACCCAACCTTCAAGGATTGGAACCTTTAGCTAATCGGCTCACTAAAAGTGGACCTTCTGGTCCATAGTCCAGCACCTTAACTGCTAGGATAGCACAGTCAAAAAAGTTACCCGGGGTTCGTTTTAGATTAACTATATGAAAGTGTTGAATTATTTTTCCAGATATATTTGGGAGTTGTTATTTTCTGGGCTGATCTGAATGAGCAGCAGACATGTGATCTCTGGGAACTGTAAATGCTGAGTCTAGTGATCGGTGTATAATGGTCAGTATTACACGTATAATGCAAAGAATGCAGTGCATCCAGTGCATCAAACAAGGGGCAATAAGTACAAGTTCAGGTTTACACTGCCACCTACTGATGGAATAGGAAACATTCAGCTCGCGTTCTCAGTGCTTCAGTTCTGCTCAGGATGCTAGCGTGGATGGTGGAGAGCAGCACGGGACATCTGGACCTAAAGGTCCCATTTGTGGGTTAATGACCTTGCTCAAAGACCAACCAATAGCAGATACCATCACTTTCTTGTTTATGGGGGAGAAAAATGTTTCAATACTTGCAAAACTAAACAATCTTGGAGTAGAGCACATGGTATAAGCATCTGTGTGGTTTTAATCTCAGTAGGAGTTAAGAGCAGCAAGTTGTACTGCTGGAAACAAAGTTTTCATTTTCTCATAAATGGCCCTGTCCTGACTGAAAGTGCTCTCAGCATCTCTTTGTTTTCAGTCTCTCAGCAGTCCCACTCAGCAGTTTATGAGCTGCAAGTGGGAACCTCGTGAGTACAGATGTCGACTGATGCCGATTTATCTCCAAATGGCACCAAGCAGCCTGTTAATCGTTCTATCGCTACTATGAAGAGGTTCCTCTGGTGCATCTTGTGCATAAGCCACTCACTCTAAATCTACAAGCTTTGTCCTACTAGGTAAAAGCATGAGGGTTAACTTCAGGAGTTCTTGGTCCTCCTCCTGTTCTTTCTGTAGGCTTAACCCCAGGGTTCTGTGATTTCATCTCATGGCATCTTCTTTTCGGTTCATTTTCCAAATTTCAAAGTCTCACAAAAAAGGTATCTGGCCAAGTTTCTGACACCTCTGTCAATCCAAGCAAAACTAAAGCCTGACTTGCTGCAGACTGTCTCGCTGTCCAGCCCTGCCAATACAGCAAATAACATTAGTGTGATTCTAGACGTCAACAACCTAAACATTTCTGACCATGTTACATGAAGCATAAGGTCTTACAGAGTTTCTTCTGTACAACCTCAAAACAAGGCGTCCTTTTCTGACCAAAGAAACTCGGGTACCTATGGAGTCTCTCATCATTTCCAGACTCGATTGCTGCAATGTCTGCTTGCTGGTCTGCCTTCCTATTCCACTGTTCCACTACAAAGCATTCAGAGTGCTGCCACTCAAGTGTTTCAGAAACTACATTTTACTCACGTTTTCTCACTTACTGACACTTCATTGTCTTCCTGAACAATTTTATACCTTGTCCTGATCGATCAGCATTCAAAAGATTCTGCTCCACATGACTTGCATTCCACAACAACCTCAGGTCTTCAGCGTCAACCATCTGGTACGTGCTTCTCCCACATCAAACCATGCACACAAGTCAAAATCTCAATGTCTCAGTATCAGTTTTCCTCCCAGAGAAGTCTGAAGGCTCACTTATTCAAGCAATAGCACGGATAATTACTCTTCTATCCTCTGAACTACTTCCATTTTATATTTTTGTATCTTTGCATTTGTTATATTTGCACTGAAGTGTGACGCTTGCGTGCGTGCTTTACATCTCTGGGTAGCAGCCGTCTCCTTTCTTACAGCTAAGGAATATTTACAATCTATGCCAGTACTTGGATCACTGTCTGCACATTTAGGAAGCTAGAGCAGTAAGAGCAAATGACTTGGCGTACATGTTTCTACCAGGTAAACGGCAGTGTGCTCTGAGAACCAGGCAAATTGTGCCACTATGTGGCTGTCGAGGGAAGCACAAGAGAGTAAATGATGCACATGCCTGAATTCCAGAGGTGGTGAAGTAGGGGATCTCAAACTTCACACTGATTGGTGGCTTTCCTTCTTTATCCTCTGCTTCCACACTGGGCAGGCCAAAGTGAGCCCTCATCAGATATTCCTTCCCTCCCTTATAATGAGAGAACGAATCAGAATGGAAACGGCATACCAATATTCAATTCTACAATACAAATCGGCGCCAATTCATTCACTAACGACAACAGTGTGTATTGTGTGAGAGCACTCACAGGAAATGACTTGATGGACCAGACAATCTCGCTGTTCTCTGGCACCCACTTCACACTGCCCACAGTGGTCTTAAACTTGGGCGAGTCAGCGTCTGTGGGCACCGGGATGTGGATCTCCACGTTATTGGCAGTGGAGCGTCGCTTAAACTGAGATTTGGCCTGGAATTAGAAGACGAAATATCATTTGCCTTTGATTGAATCGACATCGTTTATACCAGCTACTAATTTATCTGGAGATGGAGAGGGGTGAATTCTTTATAAACACAGTCGTCTAAGATTAGTATGAGCCAGTCTGTTTTTAGGCTTGGATTGAAAGTGTCTGATCTTTTAAGAGGAATCTTTTCAGAGGCACACAGTGACACGTAAAAGTTCCAAAAACAGAGTCTTTGTTTCAGTTTTGAGTCTCTTGCTGCCATGAAGCGGTGACTAGAGATTCATCTCTTCGCTCAGCACTTAAATGGCCGTCATTTCACCTACATATTAAATCAAACTAGATTTAAATCTACTCTGTAGATTTTCCTCCATTAAATCCTAACAGGATCTCGTTGGATTGTGTTGTTGGGTTATTTTTTGAGGTGCATGAGGTTATGGCTACTTTGCACTTTGCTCTGAATAAGGGCATCTGCTGACGTTAAATCGTTATTATTCCACATATTACTGAGCCTGAAAGGTTTTAACCATCTTCTTTAGTAAATAAAGACAAAATGGTCCTAAACTATAAGCCAATCATAAGCAGCATCGGGGTAGCAATAGGCGGGAACATGAAATTGACAGGGGTGATTCAGTAAACGGAATTAAAGAACCGATGAGAGCGATGTTCTGACCTTTATCATGTACTCGATTCTGCTGTGTGAATGCTTCTCGATCACAGACTCAATCCAGATTAGTGGCTTCACCTGCAAAGCAAACGTATCAGTCAAATTACAGTAAAACGTGTGTATCTACACTGCTCACAAACTTCAGGGGAACTGCTGGACAACTGATCCTGTCCGTGCCCCATCACCGTCAGTGTGTTTTGGCAGTTTTGGGTGACCATACACCTTACTGAACAGTCAATGTGGGGTACTCTGGTGCAGTTTAACATGCTTCTGTTCACCCCCATGAAAATATCACTTGCTACTCAATCATCATAATTAAGTTGAAATCTCATTTGCGTAATCAAACAACTTTCATTGACTTTTATAGATTATATTGTTTAATGAAATCAAATCCAATGCTGCTTTTTTAAATTGCTTTATATGAATGCGAAATATAACTTCATTTTGTGAGCAGCACATCTCAAACATATGACAGAACAAAGCTAGATCAGTAAAGTGTGATTACACACGTGTGTATTGAGGCGGTAAGACATGAGCTCAAACTCTCCGTCTGGAGGGATGAAGGAGATGGTGCGGTCGTTCTCGAAACGTGACAGGCGAACACACTGATGAAACTTCACGTCCTCTAGCTCTACAGATTTACTTTTCCCTCCTGAGGATGACAAAGAAGCACATGTGGTGAGATGCATAACCAGACAGTGGATCATCCGGTAACAGCATAAATACCAGAATGGAAACAAACAACTCGGTGGCAAGATGCAGTTTTGTAGTCAAGACCAAGATTAGTGTTAGTGTTTGAGTGCAGTCTTTGAGTCAAGACTGAGTTTGGGAGTGGCCAAGAACAAGCCCGGATTAAGACTGTTTTCCACCATTAAAGAATAAAAACAAAAAAATAAAAATCAATGTTTGTAATCCGATTCATAAACACACACACACACACACACACACACACACACACACACACACACACACACACACACACACACACACAC
>JAUZST010074281.1:0-21377 GCA_034779995.1 Parotocinclus haroldoi
GAACGTTGTTTCGTTTCACTGTGTACTGTTAACACTGTATATGGTTGAAATGACAATAAACACTACTACTACTACTAAAAGTGTCCTATTTTTGCGACTTTGTACACCAATGTGTGTTAAATTTGTAACACTGTCCCTACAGCTTCCAAGGCTCTCAGATAAGGGTCAGCTCCAGAAAACAGCAGCTTGGACCCCTGGTTGGGATTGCAGTTTGAACGGTGGTTGGTGCACAAACTTGCACTGTACAGCAGCAGCAAAAATGGGCTACGCTTCAGATTTATTTGTTTATAGCATTTCTGCTAGAAAAAACGATTAATAAAGACAGTATGTGTTTTCTGACGTGTTTTCTCCCAAACACTTTCTATGTAAAATCTAGTTGTAATGTAACGATTATGTTGGGAACAGTGTGTGAAGGTCACGTAATTTCACACTTCTGAGAGAAAAAACAGGAATCTGTTGACTAAGGCTTATTTATAATACTTTGTTTTACTTATTAGACACTTTGTGACCATTATGGTAACAAAATGGGTGATTTTCCCATTCAACTATTTCACAGGATTGAACTCGTTTCTATCCTTAACCATAATACCATTTCCTTGCTGCTTACTGGCACACACTGGTTTCTGCTGCTCTGTTGCTGGTTTGAACTCAACAGAGAAACTGACAGAAGCTTAAAAACAAGGCACAAATACAATGGCGTCACTGTAACATTCATTTCGGGTCCCTCGGTGAACCCTGGTAGGAAAAAAGCACAAGATAAACCAGTCTTGGTGGATTTTGTCGTGATCTGAACATACAAGCACTGTCCGGTTTAAACCAATGAAACGCAAACGCTGGCCATCAGAAACCAAATCCTCAAGCAACTATTACTTTTATAACTTTCTCTGTTATACAGTGTCTCACAGCCTTTAACTCTGAGAAGCGCAGACCTGTTTTCTGGGAAACCACTGTGAATTGTAAACTGGTTCTGATTTATTGGGTCATCTTGTATTCACTGATAAAACCAAAACCAAAGTCCAGGTCACACCCAGTATTCTGTCAACAACGTCCAGATTACAGAGTCCGTTCTGAATAACCCATTTGCACACACACACACACACACACACACACACACACACACACACACACACACACACACACACACACACACACACACACACTACAAGTAGAATATGAAGAGGATTCCACTGGTGGATAATCTGATCCTGTCCATGCCCCATCACTGTCAGTGTGCTTTGGCACTCTTGGGTGACCCTACACCCTACTGAACAGTCAACGTGGGGGCACTCTGGTCCAGTTTAACCTGCTTCTGTTTACCCCTATGAATATGCTACTCAATCACCATCATGTGTAAAAATGTTAACAGTGGGTTCCTTCTGCGTTTTATATTTTGTAAATTTTCAATAAAATAATTGCTAATGTACAGTTCATCTTCAGGCAGAGAAATCTCTACATGCAGTGACTGAATGCTTATAAATAGAAATATAAAACTCTAGTTTTTTTTGTAATTAATAAACTGTATTTACTTAGGTAATGATTGTGCTCTTTATGGGTTGTGTTGTAGATCATAACCAATCACAACGTTGATTCTATACTTTTCAATGTTGAACCACAGTTAAGACTTCAATCCAATAACAATGTTGATTTCAGTTGATTTATGTTTATCAACCAAAACCGACCAAAAAAAACCAAAAACTCGTAATCAACATTGATTCATTGACTGGGTTGCATGATCGAACAACTTTCTTTGACTTTTTTTATTTGCTTTTCCGATTATCTGGTGTACGTGAAGTAAAACCAAATGCTTCCTTTTTCTTCGCTTCATAGTCATTCGGATATATCCAGTCAGTTTTGTGAGGAGCGTGTTAAAAAAGTTTATAAACCACCCTAAGCTATGCTAGTATGCTAATACGTCCTCTAGATGGAGTGTTTGCTACACTTTTCACCAACAAACTCAGAATGAATTTAGAAGGCACGTGCTAGGCAACAGTTTGGAAAACCACACCGAACGGTCTAAAGAAAAAAAAACAAAACATTTGGTTCGTTTCCGTAATTATACCAAAATATGACAAATCTGCACATTCAAACCAATCTATTTTTTAAAACACCATGAAAAGAACTTCGCGGACTTTTCCTGGTGATCCAACTAAGTTCTGTAAGTTTTGTTTCGTAAATTAAACGCACAGTTTAAATTAATATTGTTTCTAGAAGCTCACGTGGGAGCAACAAAGCAATAAAATCTGCCTTGTCGATGTAAAGGATTTAAAACGGGTAACGTTTAATTGTCAGTTTTACATTTTCACCCCCACAGAGCTTGTGTTAACTAATAATGTACGGAAAATTAATACGTAACGTGTCCCAGACGTTTGCAAAAGACTGAAAACGAACCATTTAAACGATGAACAGTTTCATTTTTCAATAAGCAGAAAGGCTGTTAGGAAGTTAGCGTTTTTATTTCCTTTAATCATTTTAATCAAGTTGTTTCAAACCGTGACCATTCAATCCGAGTACCTGAAATGCACACCTTGTACTAAAATACGTACTACTGAAATATAAATGCAGGAAAACACAGCAGCATCAGGACCTATAGAGTGCAGAGAGAAGCAATCCTCCGAACGGTTCAGCAGTCTCCACCAAACCCTAGAAACATGCAGATTCACAAGAGCATTACTCATAATACATGCTATTTCCTTAAAGACACTTCATTTCTGTACTTTAGTACTGTACTTAATTAAGCAGCCTATTTAGAAACATATAGTATGGTACAGTACCTCACACCCAGGCTTTGGCATCCAGCATTTCCTCTGTAATTAGAAACCACATGATAGAGCGTTAAAGACTGGAACTAGCAGGTTTAACTTTAAACCGTGCGACTAATCAAGAGACAAAAAACGTAACGGTTAAAAACTGCAATAAAGAGCCAGAAGGCTCAAGCTGTCAATAATGAAATGTGAGACAATAAACCTTAATACGAGTATTAAACCTGTATTAACGCTGGCTTTACGTTTAGGTCTCAGAGTTAGATTCCTAAATACTAGGACTATCTGAGACTTATAATCCTAAAGACCAGGACTAACTACTAAGCAAAGACACAAAAGACCCGAAGACTGAGACAACCTAATTTTGGATTAGTTAAAACAGGGATTAAGCAACAGCAAGTCCTGGTTTTGTCAAAATTAAATCGCGTGCCAACATGCATCTGAAATTCACTCTCTTGCCTAAAAGTCTGTATGCGTATAACGTACTTATTTGACTGTGCATTTCGTTGCTCACATTCTTCATACTCTTATTTAGCCTGTAAATTTGTGTATACATTTTTTTTTTCTTACATTCAGGGGCAGAACAGCACAGCCATTATTAGACCTTCGAGTTTATTATTTATTAAAGCATTAAAAACAACAAAACAAAAAACCCCATCATGACGAATAGGTGACTCACGTTATTCTTTCAGTTTTTAATACTGACAAACTGTCTTTTAACCGATAACATTCTTTAATATTTCCTCTACAGCAGTGGTGAGGTCATGCGTCTGTGTGCAATTGTGTTGGAATGGAAACCACGGCCCTGGTTCGTTGTTCTCTGAACTGGAAAGTTTGACTGGTGTTTCCCTCGACAGTGCACACACACCAACACGCAGCCGAATGCAGCCGAACTATAAATAGGAATAGATTTGTATTTCCTATATTGTTCCGAACTGTGTAACGCACTTAATTCACTTCATGTAATGAGGACATCTGCGAAATCTAGCCATCCTATTACATCCATCCGAAATAGCTTTCCCACCCTGTCGTACAACCCCTCTTCGCCCCCCCCCCCCCGCACCCTGCCTCTGTCGCTCTTCTTTGTTCCAAAGGTTAGTGAGTAGGAGGTTCAAAGAGCAAGATAGAACGATTTCTGAAAAAATATCCATTTCATCACAGCTGTGACGTTTTTGTTAAAGCTTTAGAAATCTCCTTGTCGAGAGTTTGTTCTTTTAAGTGTTAAGTGAAGACGCTTAGGACCACCCTTTAAGAACTTCAAGCAGAAGTTCCATGGGGATTACACTGTAATACAACGTTTACACCAAAAGATTAGGAGCTGTTTTTAGATTTTTAGAGCAGCGTCAATTATATTTGAAAGTTTAAAACAAGAAGTGCTTCCCCTCCACAAAGAATGCATATATGCTTGCCATTTTTCCTGAGCTGTCTTGTCTATATTATAAGACGTGATGGTGATCATCGATAAGGGCCCCATCACGTGAGTGACTCCACACTTGTATCATCAGAAATTCGTTCTGCTTTCGGCTAAGTTAGTAAAACGTCCGTGGTTGGAAGTGTAGTAAACAGGACATTCCGGACAGAACAGAGACAGGAACCGCTGACATTCAAGGAATTGCAGTGGGCCGAATTCTTTTCATTTAACTTCACCGTTCAGTGTCTAATCGGGCTGAACACGTGCAGTCAAGCTCAGCTATCAAGTTGGTCCTGCTTTGCAGCATCAGGGAAAACAAAAGATGAATCGTCTTCAATAAAGCGCCCGTCCTAAATTCACTACAGGCTGCTAGTAGCAGATGAATCGATATACAGAATACTCAGGCAGCCATGAAGACATTTGCGGTTGTTAACATTTGACGCTACAGCCATTTATGTAATGCGAAAATCCATACCGTTTAGAGCCTGAAGCTCACTGTATACCGTATCTGTACCTTTCCTCAGTGGAACTGAACAAACGAAGAGAGACAGAAAAACCACAGTCAACAAACTAACATCTCATGCAAAAGTTCGCAAATGACACATGCTAATGAATTAAGTTTATATATTAAATGAGGCTACACAAGGTCACCCAGGGTCTGGCAGGCAACACAAACCCAGCCCAAGACCCAGGAAACACGGAGACTCACAAAGCCCCGGTGAGGCAGAAATCCAGGAAAAAAACAAAGACAGACCTTTAACCTGGTGCTTAATCCCAGAGGAACACGGGTCCTTGCCTTTAAGTTAGGTCTGCTGAGAAAAATGACCTCGCCAGAGGCAGTACACCTACCAGAGTGGGCAAGTACCGTAAACCGTTGCTCTACTGCTCAACCTGACGTCTTGGCACTTTGGTTGGTTTCATGGCGCTGAAAGTTACTGATTAGCGTTTCAGACTAGTAGCAAACCAGGGTGTCCCATATTACAAAATGTAAGAAAAATAATTCACAAACAAGTTCTTTGCCAGCCTCAGATTGCTTGTTGGTTCGTACGTCCCATTATACACGTTTCATTCACTCACTGTCTTCTTCTGTCCACGGCCAGTCTATCACAGGGCACACACCCGGCCAATCAATGACTATACAAACTCTATATATACATTTTTTAATAACAAAAACATTGCCTGCGCCAGTTTTCACCCCGGTGCTGGTAATTCTGTTTTAGTTCTATTTTTATGAGAACTGGCTGATGAAGATAGAGAGAAACTGGTGTGTAATTTACGTTTATCTCCAAATGACTAAACATCGCGACGGCGGGTCCGATCTCCCTGAGGAATGTTGTGTGAGCGTTAAAGAACCAAACTGTAGGGGTAATTAGCTCAGCCCTTCCTGTTGATACAGAGAATGGACACACCCTGCATTAAGGGGAGTGACGGGAAATGAATTTACTCTTATCAACGAAGGATAGCAGACACAAAGGATCGAGAGGATCCGTTTCAAACGCATGAAAGGCAAACAGATTGCTTCATCCTTTGGCGAAATAACAGCTTACAATAAAAATCTACTGCACCTCGCGAGGGGTCAGCGCTTTGTGGGTGCAGCACTTCTGTATACTCCACGTTAGGCTCTTCTGGTCCATCTATATCTCCTGCATCGCTACTGTCTGTTAGATACAAGTCACAACATTAGAAATCCCCAGTCCACCCACAGTCTTAGGTTATCAGATACATTGGAGAGCCTCATCAAATCATCTTGCACAGCACAGCACAGCAGCGCAGTGATTTATTGAAATATTAGACGTTTTAGGCTATTAGGCTTCAGAAATTTGAAGAAACAAGGACGTGCACGTCCTTCAGGTAAGAGGGATTCTTGAATCAAGGGGAGTTCCAGATCTCGGGCAAATCAAACGCAGCTGGACATAAAAACCAGACATTGAGGCGGGGAGAGTTTTCTGTTCAATCAAATAGTCCAAAACTAGGGACGATCTAAGGATCAGATCAGATCAGATGAGCGACCCCTGTAAGTCCTGTATTGTTCGGTTCGGGGCATGCCTTGGCCCTGTGTTCTCTGGGAATGGGTGCCCCCATAACCAAGGCCAAGATCATAACAGAACAAAGCATGAAGGTGAGAAGTTTTGCTTACATGAAACTGGGGGTCTCTCGCTCCAGATTCCGGCTCCATTTCTGGCAGCAACGCCAACTACAAAACACACACGTACAAAAATATCAGCCTCACTCTACGTCTACAAGAGCTGTATATCAAGACCAAGAAAGAAGGAACGAAGAAGTAAACGTTTTCTGTCGGAAAACCCCGGGGATCACCTGTACAGCTACTCATTCATGCAATTTTATGATCAGCCAATCCTGTGGCAATGCATAAAAAAACCCCCCATGTTTTTCTCATACGATTGTCTCTAGAGTTTACTCAGAATAGTGCAACAAAGAACGAACATCTTGTTCATGAGAGAGTTCAGGAGGGAATGGCCAGACTCGTTATATTCACATTTTTTTCACACCATGTCAAACCCCGGGGGAGGACTGGCTCCCCGATTGTTACAGAACCAATCAAATAAGAGTTCTAGAAACACAGATTTCAATCGAACAGGATTTTAAAGTTCTCAGTTCCTAAAATCCAGTTGATCTGGCCTCAGATAGTTCCAGTTTCCACCCTTCATCAAACCAAGACGTCCAAGCAGCACCTTTGAGTCTCGCCAGAGATAGAGGAACACACACCTTTACATCGTAGGAATATTACGTCTAAAGGTTCAATCCTTCAAATCTCCATGCCTAGTGCTCGCATGCCTTCCTCAAAAACGTTTGTTCTTTGGACAAATGCAAAAGAGTAGCCGATAAAATGTGTCTCATGAAATTCAAAATTTTAAGCTATGCCATCCCTTTTTAGATTTTCAGTAATGGAATAATTCATTAATTACTCAGTACATTTTCCAAGGTCGTCTGGCGCGCCACCTCATGCTCCTTCAAGCTTCTTACTTGTACCACAGTTTGAGAACCACTGGGTTAAACCATAGCCCCAACCATATATATATATATATATATATTAATGGACCAGAACTACCCTGAATTACAGGATAACATTGATAAAGTCCTAAAATACTGATACACTAATCCAAAAACTACTATCCAACTGACAGGGTTCTGGAGAGTCAAAAACCTAGAAAAACAACCCAAATGATGCAGTTCTAAGAAAGAAGTACAGCGCTAAAACAAACCCTGCAAATCTAAGCTCTAGAATAAAAACAGACCCCCCCCCCCAAAAAAATAAAAATAAAAAATAAATAAATAAAACTGACCCAAATGAGGAAGTTCTGTTATAACAAAGTTCTGGAGAAGCACAACCCACGTTTCGGACATTTAATAAAAGCAACCCAGAGCTCAGAGTTCAGATCTAGATCTGGTGATCTTAAATGCATGTGCCTGTAGAACAATGACCCACATTTTCAGGATTTATAGAATGATTGTAACATTTCTAAGAAAGAGAGAGAGAGATACACAGAATGAGCCGATCTGAATGATTATTGTTAATAAACAAACAGATAGGACCACTGGAGAATAATACAAACGCTAGATATAAATATCTAAAACAACGTCCTAAATCACTGAAGCATTGCATGGATGTGACTGTTGCTTAGATTTTTAACACGTAAACAGGAAGTTTGGACCGAGCTGCTTCCACTACTACACAGCAATCAGCTAATTTCCGCCAACTGTGGAATTCGTGAAGGATGTCAAGAGTACGTAAAATACACCGTTAACACCGTTAAAAGCATTAGCACCCTGATATCCACGTGTACCACATGAATGTAAAAGAGTTGAATCTGCTTATTTTGGGAAGGTAATAGAACAGGAAGATGATGAGAATAATATGAATAACATTAACATAACATTAAAAAAAAAAAAAGAAAAGAGTGCTTTCTATGAAAAACAGTCACGATCTAGATAAATATCTGAAAAGCAATTCAGGCAAATGACGAAAATCCCAAAATAAAGCATTTATTACTTATTTGGTATTTATAAAAATTCATCTAGCATTCAACCAAAACATATACACACATGCTCTTGTTTCTGTAGGCTACAGTGGAAATCTCAAAGTGTGTGAAATGAACTGCACAGACAAATTGACAAATACATGAAATGAAAAACAATAGTGCCGCACAAAAATTCTGTATGTCCCTTAAGATTAAAGACGTGACCAGACGTAGCGGGGGGTAAGGTGTTTGGCACTCGACTGGAAATAGGCCTGTTTGGAGCCAGCTTCTTTGGAACCCGATCCATTGTTTGTTTTTTCCAATTCCTTGCCTTTTCGAACACACTTTCGATCCTGTTCCTCTTCACTTATTTTCGGCAAATCGTTATTTTTTTTTTTCTTTTCTTTTCTTTTTTGGAATCGTCTCATCACTTCTTATCAGAATCTGCAGGTCCCATTATTCGTAACAAGAAGAACTGGCGTCCCAGCGTCTCGCGTTCCATCTCCGTGGTTCAAAAAGTATGGCGCTCCGTCTGGAATAAGATTGGGCGTAAATGTTTCCTCGCGTTTACCAAAGCAGAGCGCAACAGCATGCAAAGGCTAAAGCTAGCAGCAACCCTGCAAAGCCCCTCCCTCGGGTGTCTCGTGTGCAGATGAGCCATAATGAACCATAATGTAAACTGTTGTAATATGGTGATGGAAAGAATGAAAGTGGGCTACCTTCAGGAGACCTAAAGAGCTCAGGCTCATGGGTACGAGATTACAGCGTCATCGTCGGTTATAGAACTCGCAGGTTTTCTGAGGAACGGGTTAGGAGAAAATGACCATTTAGCATATGAAACAAGACGAGATCCTCAATCCTAAATTCAGTTAACCTGAACAGAAGATTTTTAAAAAAAATTCAGGCCTTTGATTGATTTAGATCATTTCGATAATATATTGTATTTTTGTGCCTCAGTAACACAACATCCAGGGAATAGAGGGCCAGCGGTGACACGGCACTGTTTCACTGCACTATTGACCAGAATGGTGAGGATTTAAGTCGTGTTTGGCTCTTGTGCAAGGACCTTAACAGACAACTGCTTATATTGTACTTTGTAAGACTGTATCCATTGTTAGTTGTTCTGGATAAGGATAAAGGCGCATAGGCTGCGACCATAAGGGGTTAAAATATAAATGATGTTTTATATAAGACCCTAAGTATACAGCGTTTTCCTCCTTTATGGAGGGAGTTACGTTCCAGGACCACCCGCGATAAATGAAAATCCGCAAAGTAGGGATGCTCTATTCATATTTATATAAGTATTTCTAGACTATTTTAGCGGTAGAACTTGCAGAACGTTTGGGTTTCATCGTAGGGCTTGAATGAATTCAGTCTATAATGAAACTTTCACAAACAGCGAACACAACGGCGCAAATAAAAACCGTCGGCAAGCAGAGACTCAGGCGGCCGACGCTCTGGTATTACTTCTCTTATTGGTGAGTATTTCGCTGAGTAAATGCTCTATTTACTGTAACTCGTCATATTTTATGATTTATAACATCCCTTTACTGCTAGAATTTATATTTTTAATATATTAAAGTAAAAGTTAATCAAATACATGTTCCTCGAAAGCCCGCGAAACAGCGAAAATCGGCGATATATTTTTTCCTGTAATATTTTTTGAAAACCCGCGATGCACAGAGGACGCGAAAGGTGAACCGCGAAGTGGCGAGGCAACGCTGTATGTATGTTTACATTTACGTCATTTAGCAGACGCCCTTATCCAGGGCGACTTACAATTCATACAGTCTCACAATCCAAGCAAATTTGGGATAAGGGCCTCGCTCAGGGACCCAACTGTGGCAGAGGGGGGATTTGAACCCTGGACCTTCTGGTCCATAGTCCAGTACCTTAACCACTAGGCCACCAACATACAAGTATCAGTAGTATATGTGATGCTAGGAACACAAATTCATGTCATAGAAGCTCTTGGGAAATTGGCTCATTTTAAATATATGAACCCATGAACAAAGGATCTTTAGAATATGGGATCCTGGTAAAAAAAAAAAATGAAGGCTCAGAATATAGGGTCATGGGTGTATAAAACTGGGAGCATAGAGTCTAGGGAATGTAAAACTCTAGGATGGCAGATCCAGAAGACCCCTGGGCCATGAATAAAGCAGGCTGGAAATTGGCAGGCTTTGCAAATAGGATGATGATGTTAAAGAACCACAGGAGTCTGGACTCACAGGACCCTGGGAGAAACCAGGAGGACCTGCTGGCTGCACCGCTACCTGTCGTCTGATTATACCCTGAGCGCTAAGCATGCGTACCATAAACTGCTGATCATGATGGTCAGGGCTAAGAGTCTGTCCCTATAGAGCGGAAATGAGAAGCGTACAAGCAAGCGAACTCACACTGAGACCTCGATCGTGGCCCCTCGTTTACCTGCGACAAAGAGAGAGGATCAAAGGGGGAGGGGGTTTGTTGAGAGGAAGGTCAGGCATGCGGGGCTAGAGACACGCTAGGCGGGCTGTAGCTGTTTCTACCTCGCTTAGACCTGAAGCAAACGATGAGGCCAATGATGAGTCCGATCAGGAACAGGAGACAGAACGCGCTGATCAGGCCTCGCTTCCACGTGGCTAGTTGTACTGTAGGGAAAACGGAGAGGAGCCGTTATTTACCGTCCATGTTGTTCAGCTTGCAGACGTTTCTCAATCCAGACACGGCTACGCTAAGCGAGCAGCTCTCTGACCTGTGAAGGCGACCTCGCTGCTAGAGGAGTTGGATTTGACATTGTTCATGGCCTCGCAGTAGTACCTGCCGTGCTGATCGCTTCTCACCGAAGGCAGCACGTGAGTTGCGGAGTTGCTGAGCACCGTGGTTACGTACAAAGGGCTGTGGTTGGCGTTGTGGTAAAATTTAAAGGTGATGGGTGGAGTTCCTCTCCCAACGGCGCATATGAGGTGCACGTCCTCGTTCTCAACGATGTTATGAAGGTCAGGGACGACCGTCAGGAGCGGCTTTCCTACGGGAACTGGCAGGCAAAGTGCAAAAACGTCAGTACGTTACCCAAAGAGTAACAGCCCCCCAACATCTAGAGCTGAAAACAGCATGAGAAAGGATGGTGGGGAACAAAGGCTTGAACTCTAATAAATGGTAAGAGTGCGAGGACGGCTAAAACGCGAGCGCCGTTGCGGTGATGTGAGAATGCAGAGAAGCTACTCTGGCGCTTGCTCATCATCACACGAGTGACCGATTTTTGAAACTCTGAGTCAGACATTACATATAGGGACACTTAGCGACACCTGAGGGAGGGGCGGCCTGCCGGAGGATCGCCCACCACAAATGAAATACAACATACACCACATATAAACAAAAGAAAAATAAACAAATAATAATAATAATAAAAAAAAAATAGGCTTTGTTGGTTCGGTTTAAAGTTTATGACCAACTTTCATTTCAGTGCCTCACTTATAACTGAAAAAAAAAAGCTTTTAAACAACAAACAACTTTTAAGACTCACATGGATCTACACATGCAGTTCATTCACTCTGTTTACCCTAAACCATGACCCCGGCTCTGAATTCGGTCCAAAACAGAACAGTGACAGAACAACACTGTCTGCGATTTGAGAGGAGCTCATGTTACCAACCTGCTGAAAGACACTGAGCTAAAACTCTCCCAAAATGGTTACCATAACACCCTGAACCCATTAGACGGTACATGGGCTCACCTATAACCGGTGCAGAGAGAGGACGACTCTTCTGGACTGAACTGTCACCATTGTTCTGAGCCTCACAACTAAAGTTATAGATCTGATCTTCAGACGATATGACGGAAACGAAGTGAGCCGTGCCAGATGGATTCCAGACCGTGCTGTGGTTCAGGATCTGGTAGTTGTACTTCAGTGTGTAAGTTATTGGATAGCTGCCGTTCTCAGAGTGGCACTGGATCCAAAAGGGTTGACCAAGGATCACCTGTCCTAGCACAGAGATGATGGGTCTAGAGACCAGAACTAGAGGGGGGGGAAGAAAAAAAGACACAGAAAGAGAGAACAAACTCAAATACGGACACTTCAAATCTGATAGCTTTATGAGATGAGATCAAATCTCGTTTCAATCCCCAGACACAGACCTAAGTGAAACTCTTTGAACAGGTCTTTGTGAGTAATGCCTGGAAACCAAGGTTTCACCGGCAGTGGATGGAGCGTGGGTGAGTGTTGCACAGGCACAAAAGACGTTTTATTTGCTCCGCTCTGAAGCACGGCTTCGCTTTTCTTTTGATTTCGGGTCGACCTCTCAGATTGAATTCTCTAATGGCAGAGTCGATCTTTTACAACTAACAAAGATAAAGTATCAAGACGTGTTATTGTGTAATAAACTTATTATTATGAGCAGCATACAGTGCCTCCACCGGACGTGATGGCTGGTCGGTAAAATGATCGCATGTGTACTTTCCCTATTTATAAGGCGAGGAGATGAGAAATCTGAACTCAAACAGAAAGTAAGAGGAACCTAAAAGCAAAAGGATTCAAGTTCTACGTTTTGAGTTTCCGTTTTCTTTTCGCTCTGCGTTTGAGGATGCCATGTTGGCGTCCACTTTGTTTATCCTTCCCCCAGTTTTTCCCCACTCTGCCAAAGCGTGATCGCTCAGTCCACTCGAGAGCCCAGTGGCACAGAGGTAGAGAGCACGCCTCGCAAAAATGGGTCCTCAGGTCAAGCTACGTACAGGATGATCTTCTTCAAAACCCAAACCCCTTGCTACACTATTTTAGGAAGAGGATTTATTCTAGATATGTACTGTTTGCAGTGCAGGTGATAAATTAGATTTGAGCTATCAGAGGAATCTTGTGTACATGAAATCGTTTGAGAAGTTCCCACTCTATAGCAGAGCTTTTAAAAATCGGACGTTAGAGGGATACGTCCACCAGAAGATTTCGCCCTTTTGAAGGATGTTGCTCTAGGGCTTTTACAGTCATGCAGCTCCTGGTTTGACGCGTGGGCAGAAGCTTCACATTTAACCTTTCAGACCATGTAAACATAGTTTAAAAATCAGTTTCTCCCTGTCTCTGTTCCTATCCAGATTCGAGCTTTTAGAAGAACACTGCTCTTTTGAGGAGTCAAACTGAGATTTGGACTGTCATTTATCACTTCTAGTAAATCACTTCTACCTTTTGCTCTGAAGACCTTGGAGTGACTCGGTTTCTCAATGCCGCTCGCTTTAGCAGCACAGTAATAATCGCCGTTGGTCTCGGGCCCCGCCGTGGCCATGTACGTGCCATCTGCTGATGCAGGCGTCACCTCTTCATTATTCCTATAGATGAAATACTTCACATCACGTTGTTCGATTCTCTCCGATGCAAATTCAGAGCTTTTGCAGGTGACAGTGAACTGCTGCTTCTCGAACACTGCAGCCGGCGTTATGGTCAGAAGCGGCTGGGAGAAGAGCTCTGAGGGATCAGACAAAACGAGCGGTCAGGACGCTAGAGACGCGTCTTTTCCCACGGCTCTGAAGCTCGGTTCGTGACACGTTGCTTTCGCGTCAATGATACATTAAGAGAGACCCTTTCAGCCGTTTCGTACCTTTAACAGTAAGAACCGCGGAGTCTGTTTTTGGAACGTTGTTCATCTCAGCATTGCAATCGTATTCTCCAGAATCCTCGGCCCTGATGAATGCCGTGTACACCGTGCCCTTCATGTTGGATTTGAGGGTTTTTGAACCTTTAGCTAGCTGAAGCAGGAGTGAGGGAGAGTCCTGATGTTTTTCCTCCACCGTGCACGTTATGTTTACCGAGTCGCCCTCGATGACCTCCATGGCCGGGAAGATTCTGATCGCCGGTCTGATGTCCAGTTCTGGATCGAAAAGGAAACAGCAAACAGTTAGCTCCATCTTGAGCAAGTTAGGTTCCCTTTTAAATCATAAAATGCTCGAATTTAAACGATGCGTTTGGTCTAATCGATACATTACAAATAGCACTGCATCATAGTTAGGCTGGACTGTTATCTGATCTGATATGTTATATGATACTCTAGCTATATCGCATATCCTGTATAAATCTGGACCTCAAGATAATCGATTAAAACCTTTTCGAGACCGAATGGTAACATCTAAAATCATCTCCACTGGGTCAAGCATTGCGTAACCGATTGAAATGTTTACCAAGTGAATTATGGGTTATGACAGAAACACATTCAAAAGATATTATGGCTTGAGATACCACTAAATGCCCCCATGCCGCCATGCCCACATGCTGTTATTACATGGCCAGTCAGAGTTACAGCACAGGGCTTAATGTGATGACTTTATTAAATAAACAAATGCCTACCGTGCACGATGACGCTGACCACGTTGCTGATGTTTGACCGTCCTGCGTTTACGGCATATGAGCAGGACAGGTTCGCCGTCCCCAGAGAATGGAGGATGAAACTTTTCCGTACCTCACCGGTCTCTGTGATTTCACGGTGGATCAACTTTTGCCCGTTTTTAAAGAAGAAATTCAGAGAACCCGATTCTTCCTGGGCCCTGCAGGTGGCGGCAACAGCCGCGCCTTCAGTCACTTCGGTCTTATCCACACTCAGCACAGGAGTCTGCATTCCTGCATAACAAAGAGAGCGACCTCGTTGTGCACAGTTTTCTGCTTCCTTTAGCTCTTGGCTCCACTCGACGGACTGCATTAGAACCCATGAGCTTGAGGAATGAACAAAGGCTGATTTCAATGCTTAAAAGGAAAGAGCAGTGTTTTCTGAGGGAGTCTGATTGGCCTGTGTCCAGCCTGATGAAGGACTGAGGAAGGAACGAAGTGCCATCTGGCCAGGTTTACGCCTCTCTGATGATTGTTTGATTGTTTTGGCAAGAAATGCTGTACTTAAAATGACATTTATGTCATTTAGCAGACGCCCTTATCCAGAGCGACGTACAGTCAATGCAGTCTTACAATACAAGAAATTGTGACTTAAGGGCCCTGCTCAGGGACCCGACTTTCGCAGAGGTGGGATTTGAACCCTGGACCTTCTGCTCCATAATGTAGGACCTTCACCACTAGGCCATCACAGTCCCATTAATATCATGAACAGGTTCTCAGAATGGTACTGATCCTAGATCAGTGGCAAGGTTGAATTTTGATTATGGGATTTAGGAATCTACAAACACAAAACTCAAAAATCACCATCATCTGATAAAAAGAAAACAATATGCCTGCCGTGCTTTGGACACGCCCGTCGCCGGTATGGTGGACTGTGGTAGCCTAGTGGTTTATGTACTGGACTATGGACCAGAAGGTCCAGGGTTCGAATCCCACCTCTGCCACAGTTGGGTCCCTTATCCCACAATTGTAAGACTGTATGAATTGATAAGGGTGTCTGCTAAATGACATAAATGTACATGTAGTATAACCATTTAGATAAACCATCGCAGGACAAACAATACCCTGGAAAAACCCCAAATCAGACACGCATACCAAAAAACAAAACACAAAACAGGAAAAAAACTACAGCCGGCCAGTAAAATGCTGGTCTTTGTTGTTCCGAACAAGAACGAATTGCAATTTGTGCAGTGCGACAATGAGTACTAACTACTTTACACGTTAGCCAATTTGTACTAATTCGCCGTAGATCACTTTGTAATTGAGCCAGATTTGTTACTGATCAACCACGACAAATATGTCAACGTTAACACAGTCACACAACGTAAAAAAACAAAAAGTCAAGACGACGAGAGTTTTGAATGGTTACACGACCTGTAGCGACAGAGAATCTTCCCTCCTTTTCCTGCTTTGTTAGGGAATTGGTAGTTTGCGTTGTGCTAGCTAGCTTGTGTTGTGTTATTGTCTCAATGAACTCGGTGCTAATTATTTAACAACGCATGAAGAACTGTGTGAGAACCGTACCTCTGACTGTAATCTCCACATCGTTACTTATCTTGGACTGACTGTCATCGACCATCACCTCACACTGGTATATTCCCGAGTGGGAAGCTCGAGCGTTAGAGATGAGGTACTGGACTTTCTCACTGTTGTTGGTCTGTACCATGTCTATGGGGATGCGATCGAAGTCTTTGTAGAAGTTGTACAGGAACTTTGGAGAAACATCATGGTTGTAGCTAACCTTGGCCTCGCAGATGAGGGTCAGGTCTGTCCCTCGCTCCACCTCGGGCGCAGGCTGGACCGAAAGCGTGACGCTTTTTATAATCAATCCTGGGAAAGACATCGGGTGAAGATGAGGATGTGATGATTAGGAATCAATGTTCAGCACGCTTCGTTTACACCTGCTGCTTAACGACTCGATCAAGCTCCCAGATCTTCGACTACAGCAGCTGAACATATGGAAAGAAAGCCAAACTTGACCGGGCTTGACAACCGACTGTTGCCTTTAAAACTTAGGTACACGTCCCGTTTACCGTTTAAGATTTCCTAAAAATGTCATTTAATTGGTTCACGGTTACGTTCTTTTCACTGGCAAATTGACCAGACATGAAAAAAGAGGGTTTTTTTTCGCATAACCGTGTTGAGTAGAGACAGAGATCAATGGATGGTAAGGTAGGCACTAAAGGGAGGAACAGAACATCCCTCGGTTTGCCCCAGTGCCCAACAGTGACCGGCATCAGTAAACACATGGGCATCATGATAGGAAGGAAATCCCGTAGCTAAACAAACAAACACAGACGAGGTCACAAGGGAATAAACCACCAGACACCACCCAGTCACTCACTCAGTCTCACACACACACACACACACACAATTGCTGGAACTGTAAACAAACAGAGCTCACACACTTACAGTCTGTTTGCAAAGGTCTGGGCACCACGGTCACCCCAAAGTTAAAGAAGTGAACCTGTAAGGATTTGTGCCCAGGGAACAGTCGACATGGCATAAAAATGGCACATCCAACAGTTTTTCCCTTCTCCAGATTTCACCGAACGTGATTTAAGCAGAGGATTGACACAAAACAAGACTAGGAAAAGCAGAAGTTTGCTTGCTCGAACGGGAGCACAAGTTCATGGGCATGTGACTATTTTACAAAAGATGCCAGATCGTGACTCCAATTCAACCTGACGTGCTACAGCAGTTCATAAATTCATACAACCCTTCTAAGACATACAATATAAAAACAAACAAACAAACAAACAAACAAAAAAAGCAAGACCAGGTTAAACCCAGGATAAAAAAAAAAGCGCTGTGAGCTGTTCATGGTAAAACTGTAAATTGATCGACAGTTTTAATGTGAACTCTCACAGTTTGACCATAAAGTTCTGAACCAAGGTCTGAACTTGGTTGACTGCGAACTGACGCCTCATTTTTCCGCTGTCACAGTTTACAGTACATCAGACCCCGAGGTGCTTTTATACAAGCAGTGCTAACACTTGATGGATCGTCGATCTCCACACATTTCCGTCTTTCATCGATGTGACCCATGAAGTATTTCGGCAGGACGGTGGAGCAGTTTCGCCATTGCTTTCTCCACCCCTCCCCATTTATCCGGGCTTGGGACCGGCGTGAGCCTGTTTCCAGTTACACCGCTGGGGTGTTTTGCATGCACAAGTCAATGGCAATTTAAAGACACCACTTAACCTAACACGCATGTCTTTGGACTGTGGGAGGAAACCGGAGTACCCGGAGTAAACCCAGGCAGGCACGGGGAGGGCATGCAGACTCCACACAGAAAGGGACCCAGGCCGCCCCGCCCTGGGATCGAACCCGGGACCCTTCCTGCTGTTAGATACGAAATATTGTTTTCATCTATAATGTTTTAACAACAGACTCTCTCTCTCTCTCTCTCTCTCTCTCTCTCTCTCTCTCTATATATATATATAAATATATAATGTGATATTATAGAGTATATTACTTTAAAATGGTGGACAAACAGCCACTACAAAGGTAAATTAACTTCTGTCAAAAGGCCAGAAAAAGATCTGTATAAACCTGCTCACTAATGAACGTCTTAGAACTGTTTTACAGGCAGAACTAAAAGAATGAAAAAGGTAAACTCAGAGCGCCTGAAGGACTCCAACAATTACACCACGATGAAGCTTACAGTGCTGAACGGCAAACATTTTGAATTGAAAAGATTTGTAAAGTTTAGATAGCCGTTTGGCCCATTTTGTTTTTCGCAAAATAAAGCAATAGAGATCGTACTGACCTGTCTGGGCTCCTTTCCCTGCCAGAGAACATCAGATGAGAAAGAAAGAGAGAAATCGATCAGACAAATCAGTAGGAATTGAGCAAACACAACTGAAAGTCCATATTCAGCCAGGTGGATTCCTTACAGGTGCTGATGTTGATCAGGAGGAAGAGAAGACAAACGTTTCGCGTCGTCCTCATGGCTGCCCAGTTCTGACCAGGACGTGAGAGAACGTTTGGTAGTGCCACTACAGGGAGGAGGGATTGTTCATATCTGTGTGTGAATTTTTGTGTACCTCAAACAGCCCAGCTATCACACGGCGCAGTCTTCGCTCTCTGATAATTGGGCAGGAAGCGCGGGCCACTTCCTGAGGAAGTGTGGAGCGCAGTGGAATGTTCTGACGTTCAGAGCTTTAAAATGTAATATTTAATGTTTCTTAACATCCACGGTACGACGGAAAGAAGCATCGTCACGTATCATTCGCGTAAAGAACACAAAGTGGGCTGACGATTGGTTACGAGAGAAGTCTGTGGTATTGGATGGGCTCAGATAAGGTTGGTGAATCAGACCTCCAGGTTTGAGAGAGCACATGGTTAAACGCCTTCAGTGACGCACTAATCTGACTTTATGGTAGGAAACGTTGAGAACGAGGACAGGACTAGGAAGTTCGGAAGAGTTAATCTGGGACAGATCTCCATTTCAGAAGTGCTGAACGATTCAGGATTCAGTTCAGCCGAGAAATTCTTAGTCCAGCAGCTTTTTCTTCTCCGAACGGAACGTCTGGTCCATTCCCATTCCCAACGGCTGCTGAGAACGAGAATGACTCAACATCTCACCACCATCTTAGCTGTAGCTCAGCAGTTCCATCGGCAGCTTTTCACGAAAGCCGTGGTCACACAAAAAACAAACCAACCCTGAGCTTTAGTTCCAATCCTTGGCTTTTTCCATGCAGTCCTACCAGCAAAGGTTTTGGGGAAACTCTGGCCAAATTATGGTTTGGTAAGATTCGAAATGAGAACGACAACTACGGTGGCAGGCCAGATTTGGAAAACTCACCGAGTTTACATCGACTACAAAGTCCCACACAAAAGCTGCACAGGAGTTCCCTTTTGAAGTTTGGGATCAGTCACAGCTCAGCTTACGGAAGCTAAAATCCGTTCGGATAACCTCAGGGATGTGAAAGTCCAGACTAATAGATCACTGTTTAGGATAGGATTGTTGTGTTTTTTTCTTTATCGTAGTTATAGGTCATTTGTTAAGGCCTCAAATTAAAGTGCGCACATTAAAATGACATCTACAATTCTGTAACTCTGCATCAGTTGGTCTGCTGTACAGAAAGCGTGCGCAATGGGGAAAGGAAAAAAGAGGTCAGGTAAGAAGTTTGTGCATTTGGTTTTATTTGAATGATTTCTTGTCTTGCTGTAAAACCCACAGCCAGCAAAAAAGCAGTCTAGATTCACAGAGAACACCTGATTGCATCGGCTCATTCTACTAGCTTCTCTTTTTTTTTTTGTACATTTGAAATCTAAAACATTAAAACTCAGAGCGGTGGAGTCGTACAAGGGGCGAGGCTGGGAGTCCTGGACCTCTTGGAGGTGCCGGCAGCGGTTCAGGAGGGGGTCCTTTACGCATTTGTTGTGGGAGTGAGCCGCTTTTGCTGGTGAAGCCTGCGGAGATGTTCAGGGCAGAAATGTAAACGTAGAAAGAAAAGAAAAAAAAAGGAATACATGAACAGGATGGGAAAAAAAAAGTACCGTGCTTGAGCATTTAAAAAAAACAAAAACAAAACAACAAACAAAGGCTTGAGTTCTGTTTCAACAGACATTTTGCTCGTTTTTGGCATCGTTCAGCGCTGCCAAATCTCCACTTGGATACATTTCTGAAAGTCTGGGCCGTCCCTGGTTCATCAGAGCAGGAAAATGAGAAGGTAACCAGGCAGGGGAGAAGGGTGGGTAGCGTACATTGCTGCGTCAGTAAACAAAAAAAGTACACAACGACAGTGACGGGCATGTTACAGGTGCAGTTTGAGACACAGTCGCACAATCTGTAGTGTCGTTCGAAAAAAGTTTCAAGGCATTTTTGTTTATGAAGAGTTCCTCGTTCTGGAAGCCTCTAACATAACGCACGATCAGGCTCCGCCCACTTCCAGGCCCTGCCCCCTTTAATAACGCATTTTAACAAACCGTTCCCTTTTAGAACCGCCCCCTTTTAACAGCTAACAGAACGAAAAAAAAAAAAAGTCCCAATTAATGAAAACCCGCCCACTTTCCGTACTGCCCCTCTGACTCCTCCCCTGTCCAGCTACCCTCGAGATAAAATCCGAAGCATTTTTAGCGAGGCTTCAAACCCAAACTCCACCCCCTTTTAAGCTATTAATGCATTACTACGGCTCTCAAACTTCTGAGCCCGTTTAATAAGAAACTACAGACCGACGCGCCATGTTACGCTAAAATAAAGACCCCTTTCTGAGTCCGTCTACTTCCAGACTCCGCCCACCCCCCGTTTAGACCCCCCCCCCATTTCATATACACTTTAGAACAGCGCTCCGGATGAGAGCCTCCGCCAAACAATTAAATATATAATGCATGATGAGCGGGACGCCGCTTTCTTAGAGGCCAGGTTGAAAAAGGTTCAGCACTGACCTGTAAAATATACCGATCTGTTTTTGATATTCGCAGTTTAAATATACACACTGCTCAGCACAGCCAAGTCTACAGTCAATAACTCCGATGCGAGAAAAATAATAATAATAATAATAATGATAATGATGATGATGATGATGATAATAATAACATCGTCTCTTATTACTACTGTTATTCAGAGTCACTGTGTGAGCTCAGCAGCCGTCACTACACATTCATCGTGGTAGTTGCATATGTACAAGAAGTCATTTACATCCCGCCTGCGCCGGGTGGAGTAAAGGTCAAAAGGTCAAGAGGTAATGCTGTTATCTCAGTCTCTTTTCCGCTGAGTAAATGGACATGTAGTAGTCGTTACTGCCCACTGCCAAGTGCGGCTACAGAGAGAGAGAGAGAGAGAGAGAGAGAGACAGAGAGAGAGAGAGGGGGAGAGAGAGAGAGGGAGAGGGAGGGAGGGAGAGAGGGAGGGGGGAGAGAGGGAGGGAGGG
>JAUZST010074292.1:0-21376 GCA_034779995.1 Parotocinclus haroldoi
TGAAATATCACATTTATAAGTATTCAGACCCTTTGCTCAGTATTTAGTAGAAGCACCCTTTTGAGCTAGTACAGCTGTCACACCCACGGACTGCTTGCGCGACCAGTCCCGGCCTATAACACGCACACCGTCTCCAACCTTCTAATGAACACACCTGAAATTCATTTTCCGTCATCAGCACACACCCTTCTTATACCGCACACCGCCACTCACAATTTGCTAAGCAACTTGGATCTCTCGCCATTTGATTACTATTGCCTCTTACCGTATTTCGACCTCCGCTTTGTTTTCCGACCTCGTCCTCACTTTTTCCTCTGGGTTCTGTTTGCCATTGCTGTGTTTGACCTCGGACTGTTTGACTACGATTTTCACCTACTGTTACTTAATAAATTGCTCCAAGCTGAAGTGAGTCAGCAATCCTTGTGCGAGCATTACAACAGCCAAGAGTCTTCTTGGGAATGATGCAGTTAATAAGTGCATGATACATGATAAGTTTTTCACACCTTGATTTGGGGATTCTCTGCCATTCTTTCTTGTAGATCCTCTCTAGTTCCGTCAGGTGGGATGTTGAACGTGGTAGACATCCATTTTCAGGTCTCTCCAGAGATGCTCAAATGGGTATAGGTCAGGGCTCTGGCTGGGCCAATAAAAATGGTCACAGAGTTGTTCTGAAGCCACTCCTCTGTTATTTCAGCTGTGTGTTTAAGGTAATTGTCTTGTTGGAAGGTAAACCATCCCAGTCTGAGGTTTTCTTTCAGGGTATGTCTGTACTTGGCCACATTCATCTTTCCTTCAATTGCAACCAGTCGCCCTGTCCCTGCAGCTGAAAAACACCCCATAGCGTGATGCTGCCACCACCATGTTTCACTGTTGGGATTGTATAGGGCAGGTGATGAGCAGTGCCTGGTTTTCTCCACACATACCGCTTAGAATTAACACCAAAAAGTTCAATATTCATCTCATCAGACCAGAAAATCTTATTTCTTATAGTTTGGGAGTCTTCCATATGTTTTTGGCAAACTCTATGCAGGCTTCCATCGGGCCACTCTGCTATAAAGCCCAGACTGGTGGAGCAGCTGCAGTGATAGTTGACTTTGTGGAACTTTCTCCCATCTCCCTACTACATCTTTATAGCTCAGCCACAGTGATATTTGGGTTCTTCTTTATCTCTCTTACCAAGGCTCTTCCTCCCACGATTGCTCACTTTGGCTGGATGGCCAGGTCTAGGAAGATTCTGGTTGTCCCAAACTTCTTCCATTTAAGGGTTATGGAGGTCACTGTGCTCTTAGGAACCTTGTGCAGTTCTTTTTGACCTTTTTTTTTGCATTGACATGCACTGTGAGCTGTGAGGTCTTATATAAACAGGTGTGTGCCTTTCCTAATCAAGTTCAATCAGTTCAATTAAACACAGCTGGACTGAAATGAAGGAGTGGAACCATTTTAAGAAGGATAAGGAGAAGTTGACAGCTTGTGAGTTAAATATGAGTGTCACAGCAAAGAGTCTAAATACTTATGACCGTCTAATATGTCTGTTTTTCTTTTTTAATAAATGTACAAAGAATCTATGTCTGTTTTTTGTTAAGATGGGATGCTGAGTGTACATTAATGAGAACTAAAATGAACTTTTTAGATTTTAGCAAATGGCTGCAATAAAACATAGAGTGAAAAATTTGAAAGGGTCTGAATACTTTCCGTACCCATTGTACATATGAGGGGGTTTATTGGAAGTACCATGAACAGAATTTTGCTAAGTGTTCAATAAAATAATTTACTCAGTAACATGGCATTTTAGTTTTTCAGACATTTAACTAGAGGTTTTACCATAAATGTTTAATGCATTAACTATTGAATTATCAAATTCCCATTGTGGAATATTCATTATTTTTATTCTAAGAGTCCAGCATTTTGCTATTTTAACTTCTATTAGGTTTGAAGCAAAAATGTTATTTTCACCAGAGACCAATTCTTTTTGGTTGTCACACTGAATTAGCAAATGTTTGCTATGTGGTGCAACCACACATGCACAGTTTAAAAATGCTTTACTGAACATGAAAGATTTTGCCATGGGCACCTCAGTCTGATCTATACCCCATAGTAAACTTGTGGGGTGAGATAAAGAGGACCTCAAACAATCTGAAGAGATTCTGTAGAGAGAAATTGACTAAATTTCCTGCTCCTTATTCTTCAACTATGAAATATGTTGTGCTGCTGTTAATGGGAGGCTGTACAAAATGTAGACGTGCCGATAATTTTGTACATAAGTTTAAATAACCATTTCTTGATAAGGAATTTTATTGCAATTCTTGAACCATGACATATAAGCATGCTAAGCTCTTGTCTCCTTGGCATTTTATGTCCTCAAAGTCAAAGCTGTGAAGCAATGACAATTAAGGTGTATAAATATGTAAATATGTGCAGGACATCTCAGCAGAAGTCAGGTAATGACATTTTCCCAACCCTCATTTGGCTAATTCCCAAGTTGGCCCCTGAATTAGAAACCTTAATGACAACCAATAAGCTACAGATGGCCAAAGTCCAGGCGACGCTACTCTCCTGTTCTCCTTCTGCTGCTTTCTTCCTCACTTTAACAAACCAGCGATATATCACCTCGCCAGCTGCAGTTGGCTCCAGGGGCTCATTGTGGTCCAAAGTAGAAGGTCAAGGCGCGGTGACGTTCACGAGTGAGATCATGGTACCCTGTGTGTTTTTGGGCAGTAGCTAGAGAGCCAGTCCAGGTGATTCATCTTGGAGAGGTAGGTACAGGTGGCAGAAGAGCCCCATGGCCATTCATCTTCTGAAGCTGGCATGAAGGGGGCAGTCTCTGCCAAGAAAGCTGGCAGCTGTCCCCTTATCCCCTGCTTCTTTTCATATATGAATTGAAATTTGTCTAAAAGACTAAAAAAGGCAGTGAAAAATTTAATGCTCTAATGATGCACAAAGTGAAAATGTTGTGGCTAAATTGCTCTAAATTATACATGTGCAACACTCTTGTTAACAGCAGATTCACATAATTCAAAAGTAAAAGGTTTGTGTTTCAGATTTCCAGTAAATAATTTTTATTTGTAGTTCTACAATTACAGACTGTAGTCCATCTCTTTCTCTACATACCTTTTTAGTTCCCTTTACTATGTTCTGTAATAATCAGGACCAGAATAGAGCAGGTCCTATTTGGGTGGTGAATCACCCATTGCACATCCCAGTGACACTGATGTGGTGGTGGTGGCGTGTGTGTTGTGCTGGTATGAGTGGACCAGACACAGCAGTGCTGCTGGAGTTTTAAAACACCTCAGTGTCACTGCTGGACTGACAATAGTTCACCAGAGAATGAACACAAAGTGTGCAACAATAGATGAGCTACTGTCTCTGACTTTACATCAACAGAGTGTTGCAATATGGTGCATGTGTCTAATAGTGTGAACAGTAAGTGAGCACAGTAGGCTTGGTAAATAATGTGAGCTTAGATAAATTATTATTATTATCTTCCAAATTAGTACAACATTATTACAGTGTTATTATTATTATTATTATTATTATTTTTTTTTTATTACAATTATATATTACAATATATTATATTATAATTATAAGTAGTAGTTGTAATAATAATAATAATAATAATAATAATAATAATAATGTGCCCTATCAGTAAAACTGCCTTTGTGTTTTTGAACTTGTACTGTGTCTTCATGTTAATAAACCTAACATTTACTGACTTCCAGAATCAACCTTCCAACACACACACACTCACACATCACTACCACGTGAGTGTAGCCGGACTGCTGAGAATGATCCGCCACCCAAATAGAACCTGACCACTGGGGAACAGAGTAAAGGAGATAAACAAATTATGTAATTGTAGACCTACTAAGTGTTACTATATGGTAAGTGTAGCTTTGTACACAATCAAATGATTGGTAAGTGTGAATGTAACCTTATTTAATCTATGATTTGATGTTTACTGAAGTTCTACCTATGTTTTCCATGTATTTATTTGTGTATTTACTTTCTTACCTCTATAGCAACCATTATGAAACTAGACACAGCCAGTAAAAGATGTGGCCCTGCAGTCCTTTTCTGCATACATGGGAACATTTCGTGTTTTTGAAGGACAAAAAGCCTAGCTAAGCTCTCTGCATACAGAGACTTCCTTTAGTGCATAAACCTAGAATAAAATGCTGTTTATATTATACTTCTCTGTACATCACTGAGAGAACTGTAATTTGGGAACATGTATGTAGTTCAGTGTTTGACATATTTATGTACATCTATGTTTGAAAGTGAGTACCTGATTTGTTTTAAGTCACAAAAACTATTTTCCAGAGTTTGCAGTGCTATCATTTAATTATATTTATGTTAAAACTTTGCTAGATTTATTTGGGATAAAAGATCATAGAAAGACTCCAAGCAACCACAGAGGAAAACTTAATATTAAGCCATGCATATTAAGCCTTATTAAGTGCTGTCAGGGGTGTACCAACTGTTAAAAATTAAAAACTAGCTTCATGCTATTGTTTCCCACAGTCTTTTCCCTGCTGATTTTAAATACAGTCATTATCAGGAAACAGATTTGGCTAAAATCATTATTTGCAGAATTCAGAATGAAGGCTCTGACGCAATGTTGCTTCAGTGATGATTGAAAACCTTAAAAATTGGTGAAATACCTAAATAGTCTAGAAATTTAATGATTTAACCAGTAAGTAAACTAATAACCAGAAAGAATACACAAAAAAAACGAATAGCGGCAGCCCGGCTCACAACTCCAATATCCCCCAGTTCAATTCCAACCTGTGTACAACAGTACTATGAATTTATAAAATGATTAGTCTTAACTGTTTTATCTATTGCCATTTGAGTGTCTGTTCTATCCTATAACTTCCTACTGGCATCTCCAAAACATTTCATGCCTTTTATTTGGTTTATAAGTACAATCTATAAAGCAAAATGGAAATTTTGAGAGAATGTTTCCACAGAGTGAACCAGGAACAGTGCATGTCTTTATGCTGCCCTTTACAATAATGCGTTTGGATGCGCAACTGCGATGTACACAGTATGAGAATTCGGCTTGGGGCTGAGAAACAATGAATCATTCAGTGACTGCAGAGAGACTGAACATGGAGGTACTCCAGGGAAGCTTTTATTCTTACATAAATGAATTTTAAACTAGTATTATTTACATCTTTGGCATATCTATGTTCCCGCAATTTATATTTAAACATTTTATTATGCCATCTACTATGCAGCTCCCCCACCGCATGTAAACCACGTCATTAAGATGGCAGTTAAATGAAATATATAATGATGCTTGAAAGTTTGTGAATCCCTTAGACTTTTTAGAATTTCTGAATTAATAGTCTCTCAAACATCATCAGGTTCTCACAGAAATCCTAAACGTAGATCAAGAGAATAAATGATGCAAAATACTGAATATATCATTTTTTTAGGAATGGGATCCAATGTTACTGTCACGCCCACGGGCAGCGCCATCTTGCTGAGCTCTTGTCATACTCTTCCATGCACTCATTCCCCTCACCTGGGACTCGTTTGGCTCTTCCTTTTTATACTGCCGTTTTGCCTTGCTTAGATGTGAAGTCTTGGTTTGGTTATCAGGCAGTTAGGACCTCGTTTTAGGACCTCTAGCATCACAGTATATATGTACTGACTCAAAAGTCTATTAATGCTTTTTGTTTTCATTTTTCAGGGGAATTTAATACAGTGTTTTTATTATGAATACAACAACCAAAAACACAGCTCAAAGTTTTGCAACAAAACAGATCAAGGAGTGTTCAATGTCATGAAGTTTCATCTACAGTCACCTAACCTAAACCCATTCAAGCATTTATGGAGGAAGAATAATTAAGTATTTAGTAGCTAAAGCAAAATTAAGCTAGGATAACATGGATCTTTAGATTACAAATTGAGTCCATGCCACCCCAATCACATGTTGTCATTACAGAAAAACACAGAACTATACCAAATTAATAGATTTAATAAATTTTGTTTAAAGACATGTAATTTATTACAATTATATGATTTGTGATGAAAAAATATGACGCTTATGAAAAACACAAAAAAGTTGCCTTTTCACTGGCACCCATAATCAATACATATATATGTAAGTTCCATGGACAAAAAATTGTTACATTGCATGTTTAAGGTGGTAATAACAACAGGTTATAAATGCCTGTGTGGTGTTTGACGGTATTCATAGATTGAGAAGAGGTGCTACCGTGCAGTTTATTGTTTGATGTGAGGAATATGCATTGCAAAGCTGATATTATTGATTGGCAAAAAGATTGCAGGTCTACAAGTAGTGACAGATATCCCATTCTACAGGAAGTTCTTATGCCCAAAGGTCCCCAGTTATAGTTGGTGAAAAGACTGGTGATGGATGAATGATGCGAATGATTCTAGGTGTCATGGTCATCACAAAACTCCGGAAGTCTACAATAGGTAATACGTGCAAGATGTGGATCAAGCTGGAGGAGGTTCTGTGAAGTTCTGGGGGTGTTTTAATTATACATGAATGGGACCTGAAGGCAACAGTAAATTTGAATTGCAATGACTACATTGAGTTGATAGACAATCAGGTTTTGCCTTATTATCCCACAGAGGAACATCATTCCTATCTCTGTATTCCAAGATGACAATTCCTACTTTCACATGGTTTCAGATGTGACTGATTGGCATGATAAACATTCAGGAGCAGTCACACATCTGGACTGACTCACAAAATGTTGCAAATCCTCTTAAAAGTATCCATGAAATCTGTCCAAACTGTGCAGTTCTGGCTGAACACTGATGTCACCTACATCCAGAAACGTGTCCAATCTATGCCATAGATTTATTATATGCATATCCAGCTCTCCAACTCCACCCTTCACACTGTCTCAGCACTGAAGAAACCTTAAAAAAGGACCCATCCTCTTTGGGTGGTTAGGATGTTAAATGTAAAAATCAAATAAATTTATCTAGTCAAAGTAACTACGTAAATAATAACAGTTAAATAAAATATTCAATGAAATAGAATTAAAATAAATAAAGTAAATAAAAAAAACTTTAAAATTGAATCTTGAATCTTCAGTGGGACAGTCCTTGGTGGCACGTCATCCCCTGCCAACCAAAAGAGGGAAAGAGGTACTGGTAGGGCACAGGCATAGTGGGACTAGTTTCAGATAATGGCAACAGCTTGGGTGGAGTTGAACTGAAGAAGAATCTTAGTGTGTAAGGTTGAAACTGGTACTGAAACAAAAGCTTGTGGTGTCATGGTCTGTTTTCGAATGTTCGATTTAACCAAAGTCCCTCAGGGAAACCCACAGAGGCTCAGCGAAAAACATACAAACTCCACACAGACAGCAGCTGGCCTCTAACACAAACCCAGAGCGGTGAGCTGACAGCGCTAACCACTGCACCACAACATCTTCCCTACTTGCATTACATATTTAATAAATTGCAGATTTAATAACATATCTAAATTACTGGTCTAATATTAAGTCTGGAGTAATTTGTTACAAAAAAGAAACTTACTGGCAATTTGAATAATGCATAATGCAACTTTTGTCCCTTCTCAAAACAACACAATACAAAATCTGACTATAGGACTATTGCTAAGCAAAATGCATTGGATTGTATGGAATCAAAGATGACCTCATTTCCTTTTTTCATTGTAGATTTTATTTTAGTTATCATAATTTCATTACAATTCTGCTAATTTCTCAATTACTGAAAAAAAGATTTAAACTAATGGCAGGAGAATTTCATCATACCTTCTCTTTGGCTCTCTAAAGTGACAGATATTCCCTTTGGGGGATAAAGGTGTCTTTTACTTTGACCTCTCATAACTTCACAAGTGATATTAAGAAGGCAACAGGACTTTAAATGTGTGGAGATGCATCTCTCCTCTACAGTCCACACAGTTCAGTTACAGATCAGCTCAAAGTTGGAATGAGTAATGTCCCCTTTCATCCCAAAAAGTGCATCCCAGTTTGTTAAAGCCTTGCTGCAGTGTTGGAGGAGAATCAAGATTTCACAATGAGATCATTGTCTTGCACCTGCTCTTTGAGCCTTGCACCTGCTGTTTGGCTCCAGAAGTCACTCTTGCTTCTACAAGACAGATAAACATTATATGCTTTGAAATTTCGGCTCAGCTCTGTTATTCTTCCAACGCACATTTCACTGCCACACTTGAACATTTTAATTTATGTGCATAACATTCAGAAATTGCTCAGGTTGGCTATTTTTGCATTGCTAATATATTTTCCTAATAGACCCAGAAAATTATAAGGCTAGATGAAACTGGAATATAGATTGGAATATATTAAGTGGAATAAATTACATTGAAAGTTTGAGACTTTGACAAAGTAGCATCTTATTTTATTGTTTTAAACAGTGACCCTACAGAGCTTTCACTGCCAACTCAAAACATTATCTGTGTTTTAATCTTGATTTTTTTCTGCTACAGAAAAGTGAAGTCCTCTGTGTGGTTCAAGTTTGGATCATTTATTTATAACATGGATTTGAAGAAAAGCTGCCCAAAATGCCTTTCCTCTATAGACAACAGTATGTTATTTGGTGGTGCGGGTATTTGATAGGCTGCTTTGTGCACTTAAAGTTTGGATCATTTTTTTTCCATTTTTTTCCAATTGGAAGTTAGTTTTGAGAGAGACTTTAGATACAAAGTGTTGTGTGTTTGGTTTCAGTTATCAGTTATCAGTTATACAATCCTTAGATTTGTGTGTATTGAATGCTTTTGAAAAAAAATACATCAGACTAGACTACCAAAACATACATGTATTTTAACTTTTAGGTTTAACATGTATTTTATTTATACCGTAGTATTTTATACATAAAAATACTACTACTACTACTACTACTACTACTACTACTACTACTACTACTTCTAAATGATATTTATACAATAAATTGAGGTTCAAATTTCCACCTCAGAAAAAAGTATGGTTTGAACAAAGTAAGCACCTGATGCATGGCAAACAGCTCTATGTGATGTGTGTGTTCCGATTTGGATAGTGGATCCTAGAGGTTGATTTTCTGGCACCATCAAGTGTAGTACTCAGTTGGTTGGCACCTATAGTCTATCTGTTGGCTATGGGTTGTGTTTCTCAGAACTTGTGGTTCCTGTAATCCTTAAGCCCAGGTTTGTGTGCCTAGACATCTTATATCAGGAAAATAATGCATGAAGATTGCCAGAGGCAGTAGAGTCTCAGTGCACCTTGTGGTGGGAACTAAGACTATGTGTGTTAAGTCACAACAATTATATATCAACTTACAGAATTTATCAGCCACCCTTTACCAGAGTGAATTACAACTAATATGATCATACTAATATTGTTTTAAACATTATATAAGACACAACCAAGCAAATGAGGTTGGAGCTACCCCCTTTCACACACACACACACACACACACACACACACACACACACACACACACACACACATACACAATGAATAGGCCAGTAAGATATGGATTGCCAGGAAACTAAGTATGCCCTGTCATGTAATCACAAAGACTGAGCAATTTGGCAGTACATTCACAGTGTGGATTGTATGGTAAAAAAGGATGACACTGAAAAGAACCTGATATCCACTCTAAGTATGGTAGAGATTCTGTGGTGTGGTGTGGCTGTTTTTCCTCCAAAGACCTTAAGAAACTCCATGAGATACCAGGATGTTTTAAATCAAAATCTGTTAAATCTAAAAAATAACTAATAATGGGTCATCTCTGGATCTTGCAATAGAACAAGGGTCCAACATTTATATCCAGATTAACTGAAAAATTGGTTTAGTAAACACAAACTCAAACCATCATTCCTGATCTAAAAACCATAATAAACATGTTGGTGAGCTAAAGAGATCATGCTTTGTAACATTATACTGCATGGTAAGTGTTTTTTATTATGTGATAAAAAAGTGTTGAACTTCATTGGTTGTAATAAATATAGCATGCAGTTTTGTTATAGATACTTATAAATACTAAATATGACTTCTTGATTTTTTTCTGTAGGCTATATTTTTAAGGTAGTGTTGGTAAAGTGCTCTATGTGATTTTGGTTTTGAGCATTTATTCACAACTAGGATTTGAGTGCTTGGGGCATTTAAAAAAAAAAGTTTTGGATGCAAAGCCTTCATACAATCCAAACTTTATTTATTCACAACTAGTATTTGCATGTTCTTGACAAGGTCTTTAGAGTGTTAGCCTATAATGTGTATAAGGTAGTGTGGGTTAGGATTGCTGATAGTAAGGCTTAAAGAAACATAGAATTTATTCATTCAAAATAATTAAATAAATTCTCATTATATTATATATAATATTTTTTTTCAGTGTGAGTATTTTGGAAAGTGCTCTATGTAGTTTAAAAGTTCATAATTTATTCACAAATAGAACGTGCAAGTTTTTAAAAAAGGCTTCAAAGAAGCCAGAGAAATCCAGAGGAAATAGTCGCAGGAAGTCCAGGCACATACACTCAAATGCTTATACACACACACCAAGGGCACTATAGAAACACCTTCATTTTCATTTAATCTATCATGTATGTATTTGTATGCCATTCAAAATATACGTAATCCATAAAGCATAATATTTACTTGTATAGTATTTCACAGACACCCTTAACCAGAGTTACTGACAAACAATACTGTTGTACAATGCAAGCATTTAGGGGTAAGAGTTATGTCTGCTTAAAGACTCAACAGTGGCAGGTTAAAACATTGGCCTTTAACCTTCTTGTCAATACCTTCCCTTACAATGAAAAGTCCAGTGATAACAAATACCAGTAGTATTATTTCTGTAGTATTACATAATAGTTTCCTGATGTTTTTCTGTTGTATAACAAATTGTTCCTGTTGTATTGTTGAGGTATCATAAATATTCAATGGTTCCAATAGATTGTAGCACAGAAATATTTAACTTAGGACTATTTTGTAAGGGTCTCTGTTGTGTGCTCTTTTTATATGGATTGCTTAATTGCTATAGTTTAGTTGTTTTTTTTAATTCACAGCTAGGATATGTTTTGTTGTTGTTTGTCTTTATTCAACCTGAAATGTTATTGCACAGGATGTAAGATTTTTAAAAGGTGTGTGAAATTTATGGGCACCGTACAGGGCGCATGTGGAAGAACTTGTGTGTTCGTACTTATAATCCATTATTTGATGGTTTAAAGATAAGTTTGCTAATGGCGTTTTGCTGTGAACGGATACAAAAGTTTATTTCTAGGCCTTTTTGGACAGGCACATCCTCTGCGCGCCCGCTGTTCAAATGGCTGAGCGCGGTCAGTGCCAATAGCTGTAGGCTGCTGCATCTGCAACCGCCGGTGCTGTTTTTGACGCTGCTTCAGCTGCTGATTCTGCGACATCCTTTCTGAATCTGTACCACAAACAAGCGAACATTTGTTCTTTTGCTCTTCTGTACAGGCTATTTAAACTGCCTTAGGAGGTCGGCGCTTCTCCAGTTATTCATCCTGCGCTCCCTGTATTAGGCTGTACCGGATAGCTCTGACATCCTCCAGTACGGTAAGAGACAGCCAGCAAAATGGCTTCGTGCCTGCGTGCTCTCCTCTCCGTGTCCTTGCTGTTTTTCCTCGCGGTTTGTCAGGGGCTGACCGGCGACGACGATCCGTCTCAGGACTCCGAGTGTAAAACGAAGAGCGTGACCGTGTCCGCGCTGCCGTTTCTCCGCGAGAACGACCTGAGCATCATGCACAGCCCATCGGCCTCCGAGCCCAAACTGCTCTTCTCCGTGCGCAACGACTTCCCCGGAGATGTGGCCGTTGTCGACGACCTGGAAAACACCGAGCTGCCATTTTTCGTCCTGGGTACGTTTATTTTTATTCATTGTCTTTTAGAACGCGCTCGTTTGTTTATCTATAGGCCTGGTGCTAAAGAGTAGCATCTTCCCCAGGCCTGGGTAATATAACGTTGTGTACTTGCTTTTGGATTGTGATAATATGACGATAAACTAGTTATTATTAATAAAAGTGGTATTTCTGTAGCGCTTTTCCTCATCTTAAAAAAGCAAGAGCAAATAATTAAGCAACACACACACAGATGACCTGAGGATGCAAGGGGATATGGGAATGGATAGCATTAAAATATTGTTATTTTATGGGATTTTGTTGATAAAGATAATTAGATAATACTTTGATATCTTGGATATCTTGGATCTAAAAGTATTCAAAAGTTGTTCGAACCTCCCTCTCTCTCTCCACTGCCTGAATTGGCTCAATGTCTTTGGCGATGTAATTGGTGACAGCATTTGTTATGCTTGCCTGTGTGTTGCTTTTCTTGTCACAACACTCTTTGTCTATTGATTACACTAATGTTTGTTGAGAGAGTTTTATGCTGGTAGCTTGTCTGGTTTAAGGCTGTTGTGGACACTTGACTTCAAATGTTCTTAATTTTCGTTATCTATGAATAATCGTCATGGTGATTAGCTCACAGATTGTAAAATAAGTTCTTTATAAAGCTGTCTTTAACAGCAACTGGGTTCTGACATAGTTTGCATATTGATTTCTAGCAATTAAATCCAACAAGGTAGACTGCGAGACTGGTGGTGTCTGTATTTTGTCTCCTGATGTAGTTGTTCACTCCTTTTCAACTTCTAAACTTTCAGGTAGAACCCTACCTGGATACATGACACAGTAAACTCTTAAGGCATGCTCTTTTCAAGAAGAAGGTGACATATTCAATAACGTCAGCTTGCACATGGTTACAACAGCAATTAAGATGCACTGCTCACAAACAATTAGGGGATGTTTCATTATAATATTTTTGTGAGGAGTATATTATTATAGAGAATACATATAGCAAAGCCTTAGGCCAGACCATGGAGTACTTTCAACATAATAAACAATGTTTTGTAGACCAATGAAAAGAGAAATGCATATCAATATTGGCGAATATGAAAGCATAACTCGGTGTTGTTACATCACTGGTAGTGAGTAATTACTGGAAATTTTGGTTAATGATTTAATGTATGGCTCAAAAATAAGAGAGTAATCATACAGTACACCAAGATTTCACGCCACAGTAACAGAAGGTCTGTTTTGTCCGAAATTAATTCCAAGTAGTTGAAATACTTTTAATTTATGTCTGCGTGCCACATATGACTTAATCATAGTTTTCCAAAGTTCAGTTGCTATTTGTTTGGCTACTTTTAAGCAGTGCGGTCCTCCTTTCATCCAGAAAGCACTGTTTTGGTTTGGTGTGTAGTGTGTGGTACGGATGAAACCATAGCTCCAGATGTCTATAGCACAGGCTGAAGTTCGTTTGTTTATTAGGCTTCTTTAACGTCACTATTGGTATCAGTGACCATCTTGTTGACACACACAAGGTTATATCCATAAGTTCATTCCAAGACTAGTGATATTTGTACACACACACACACACACACACACACACACACACACACACACACACACACATAAGTCAATGTCAATTTAGAGTAATCAATTAAACTAACACACATGGCTGTGGGAAGAAACCAGAGTATCCGGAGTAAACCCATGCAGAAACTGGGAGGACAAGCTGATTTCACACCTTCTTGCTGTGAGGCAGCGGTGCTATTGACTGAGACACCGTGCTACACCACAGGCTAAAGTACTTTGGTAATAGTAATTCCAAAGCAGAAACGAACTTGGTAATGAGTGAGCAGCAAGGATCTACAGAAATGTTAAAGACATCAAGTAAGATCATGACAGAGCAAAAGGGATAAGTAGATAAAAAGTATAAGTAGATAATGAAAATATGTATTGAGTGACAACAGCAAAACGTCTGTCGTTTAAAGTTACACTCTATCGTCTGCTTCATTGTGTCCCAAAATACAAGCTGTAAATCAGTTTTTGTTGTTTGGATTACACCACAATGACAAACAAGGAGGATGGTGAATGCAACACAGAATGGGAGCATGTTGAACAGGATAGACCAGCAAGCACAAAACAAGGAGTTTGCATCTAAAAGATGAGCTGCTGCTGTCACATGGACATGGTTAGAGAATGAAAAGTGTGGCAAAAATCAGAAGCGTAATTTGATGTCACACATCAGTTTCCATTCCGGAATCTGACATTTTTTAACGTGATTGCCAGTGGTAGGTATATCATATAACTGATTCTATGTAGGTCACACCTAACTTGTTCAGCACAGTGCCTTAATTAACTTTATTTACTTTATTTGTTTACTTTATTGAGTATTTGTTCATATGTGTAGCCTAAGGAACTGTAAAACCCATTCACCGGTTTGTTTGGGTCCTGCTGATAGTGCATGACAAGGAAGTGTTATATTGCAGTTGTGCTTTTAGTCCACTAAATAGTCTCTCTGTCTTTGTTTTGTACATGGCCATAGCTTTTGTATGAAAACTCCTCAGTGCATGGTCATTGTCATATCACACAGCCCAACTAATAGGCAGTAGTCAGACACCTACCTTAAAATAGCCATTTTAAACAAGATATAGTCAGATAAGTACAGTCAGAGGTAGCATGTTCAGATGAAGGTAGTCTCCTGTAGCTCTGGCCCGATAAACAACATTATCAAATATTACAATTCCCTGATGCAAAGCATAGTGTATGCATTATAATGCATAGTGTGTTCTGTCACAATCCATTTTATTTTTATATGGATTTCACATATTAATACTTTGACACCTGCTAGTTTAAACTGATTTATGATGTTCTAAATCACAGATATCATACAGAAGGTCTAACATTGTCCCCATGTTAGTCCTAATACCAGCTTATGGTTACATATCATATGTTCTTTGTGTGTTTTGCTGTTCTTCCAAAAGAAGACTTAAGGAAATATTATAATTTTGGTGGTAAATACTGGAATACAGACCTGTAATACCTTTCTAGCATTTGTGCAGTAAACAGTTATTGTTGATTATTGCACAATATACCTATTAACCAGTCCTAAGGTTCCAACCAAGGTCTCCCAAGGCATCAAGGGCATTCACTAGGTAATGTGACCAATAAACCCTCTTGATAAACACTCGGTAACAGTCCTAGCGCATTCAGATGAAGATCTTATTTAATTGTAATGCTTTAAAATAAATATAACATTTTCACGCAAATCAGAAAAAAACAAATGCACTGTAGAGCCCTGCTCCACGCTGTGATTTATGTCATCAAACATGTAATTGTTTGGTATTAGTTATTCCCTTTTTTTCACTGAATAATTTTGTTTGAATATTCAATGCATCCCTATTTGTGACTGTTTCTTAAACTCTGCATTTAAGTATAGGCTACATAAACATAATATCACCAACTAATTACAAATTGTATGCTTACATGTTTTAAATTATAAATATTATAATGTATAATAATAATTATAATACATTTTTGGCCTGGTCAAAGAGTTTTATGCTAATTTAAAAAGAGCCTCCAACTAACTAAAGTTGAGGTTTGAATAGTTTACAGAAAAATAAGTCCAAAACCTGACAACAATGCTTGGCTCTGCTAGCCCCTCACTGGACAGCTCTACACTCCAGCTATGGTTACATGTATACAATAGACTGAGAAGACTGACTGTAATCAGAGTAACAATCTACATGCTCGGAGAAATCACACAGTCAAGAAATAGTCAGAAAGACCATAGCAACAAGTCTAGTCATAGACTGAAAAGCTGAGCTAGTTGTAATTATCTCTCTTCCTCTCACACACATGCTCAAATTGTGATTGCTTTTATTGCACATATCAATGATTATGGCTGCTAACTGATAAATGCTCTCCATAACTATTCTAAAAGCATCATACTTCATTAAAAATGTCATTTTGATTTTTGTTAATTCAGAGACAAATTAAATTTTCATTGATTTTTAGCCTTTTTGATTTTATATCATGGTAAGAAAATGGACTGTTAACATACAGTGTACTTGTTACTGGTATTGAGGGAAATTTGAACCGAAAAAGTATCTCACACTTGCATTTTACTCAAACACACACTTAGGAGAAAAAGCATAGGGGGAAGTGGAACTGATTTTACTGATCTCCATCCCCTTGGAAAATAAACCAAAATCATCAGCGTGGGATTTTTTTTTTTATGTCCCCAAAATGAATGTAGATGTGGATGAATATCCAATTTTCAAGAAATGTGTAAGTGGGTGCTAAAGGACTGAAACAAACATGTTTGCCCATCTATGAGAGACCATCCCTCTAATTAGATCAATGTAAGTGTCCCATCAATAATTTTAATCCCTAACTAAAAAAGTGTGAACATTTACATTTAAATGTCGACTATAAAATGCACGATCAAAATTCTCATGCTTAGTCTGCTTGACAAGCACTATCCTAAGCAACTCTGTCCACGGATGCCGAAAAATTTAAATATGGAGGGATTCAAAAAGGAATGAGTAACAAGTCATGCAAGAGTTGGCTGCTGTCCATGGTGCTGATATTCAAGTCCTGTATGGGTGCCTTAAAACTAACTAGTCACAAGTACTGTATTACAGGATTTTGGCTGCTGTCCATGGTGCTGTTATTTTGGTCCTGGTCTTAAAAAAACTAATAATTACAAGTTGTGAGAGGTTTTGGCAGCTCTCCTTGGTGCTAAAATATTGGCCCTGTATTTCAGTTGACAGATACAAGTCTTGAAGGTTTTGCCAGATATTCATGCTGGTGATATCTTAGTCCTGCATTAATGTCTTAAAAACTAAATAGTTACAAGTCATGCTGGTTTTGGGAGCTGTTCATAGTGGTGATTTTTTTGTCCTGTATGTATGTATTACTAAAATCTATCTTAAAGGGGATAAACAACAATATAAAACTCATTCTCATGTACATTTGCCTACCTTTAGTGCCTCCAGTAATTTTTGTGGGCTGCTTAGTGATGAACATACCCCCAAAGTAACTCCACCTACCACAGCTTGTTTTTGGCTCTGAACATGGTTGGATGTTTATGTGTATCTACCATTTATGGCGTGACTGAACATGTAGTTAAAAAACATAGTCTTTATTTGTTATCATAAGGTTTTATGATGGTATTACTATCGAACATGCCCATCAGTCTCTGTTTGTGGCTTGCTCTTGACTAACTCCTGTCCATGGCACTAGAATTTTAACTTCTTTCTAAGTCTTAAAACCAGATGCTGAAGTCTTGAAGGATTTTGGCAGCTATTCATTATGCTAAAATCTTGATATCTGTCTTAAAAAAAAACAAAATACAGGTATGAGTACAATAGCATCCTATTGTATATTGTCTTTGTACAAAACATATTATGTACAATTGTCTGTTTGTACATTTCTGTGGTCCAAAAAGGCTGTTCTCTTCGTTCGTATTTTTGTAACCAGAATATTCCAAGCGCAAAGTAGCAAACTGACCAACACGAGCAGCAGGGAACAAATAGAAAACAAACAATAAGAATTTTATAAATTGAATTTTTATGAACAACCTGATGTTTGTCAGGAAAGAGTTTAAGACAAAAGTGCTCAACATTAGTTTAAAAAAATATAAGGGAACAGCCCTTATATTACAGGATGAGACAGTACAAGGTCTCCCACACAGAAATTAACACAAGATGTGTAACACATTTTGATCTTCCTGCCTGTATCGTACATGCATATCTTTAGAACTCTGACTGTTTAGACCTCCAGGTAACCCTCATGGAAGCACTCTGACTGTATAGACCAAGCAAAAGACTAAACCGTGGCTGATTTGTGTTGCATCAGATCAGTCTGTGCTGTTGCTGAAGATTTAGCTCAGTATCAAAAAATTAAAAAAACTTGTGTGCAGCTCTCCACTGACCTGATGCTTAAACCATTATAGAATGTGAACTGTCGCTCATTTCTGTAGTTCAGAGTACTTTTGAGAAGATTCCTAAAAAATCTCTGTCATCATGTATCCCCTTTGATCGTGACAGGCCTTCACATCCCTGCTGCTGAAAAACATTCCCCACAGGTTGACGCTGTCACCACGAAGCTATGCGGTGAGGAAGGATTTAGCCAGGTGATGAGCAGCACATGTTTTTCTCCATGTAACACTTACTAGCAAATTGCAATCATGTCATGGTTATTTTACTGAAGAGTAACTTCTGACTTGCCACTTTGCCATAAATGCCTGATTGGAGAAGTGCTGCAGAGATTGTCCTTTTGTTAGATTCACCCATCTTTTCATAGGATATTTGGAGTAATGTCTGGGTGACCTTTTTTGAGACTGACTAAAACTCTTTTTCTAATTTGCTTATGTTGTCTGGACAGAAAGCACTTGTGGTTCTGAACTTTGTTTGTTTAACATATGTAGGCATCTATGTTCTGCTGGATTTTTAATGTTGCAGAATTGTTTTATTGCCCTCCCTCAAGTCTGTGACTTCCGTGTGTTAATTGGAGAATCAGCATACCTGGTGACATATAGATAGATGTATGCCTCTCCAAATAATTATAAAAGGTGAATAGGTATAACCAATAGTACAAGTACTTATGTCAGTATGAATTTTGGACGTAATAAATTGGCTTAATTTTGTGAAAACTTTTTTTACTATTGTACTGTTGCAGATTTCTGAGGAAAAAAACAGGCTGCTTGTTAGACTTTATATCCTCTATTCTGAGGACATTCTCTCACCTCCTTCTAAAACAGGAGGGTGCTATTAGCTAACTGTTGTTATATAATGCATGGTGTGTCTGTATGTATACACTTCTAGATTAATGGATATATAGACAGAGCAATGTACAACTAATAAAGTCTTATAGTTCAAACAGTTAAGGGTCTAGCTAAGTATCCAGCAGTGGCAGCTTGTCTGAATTTGATCCCTGGACCTTCAGTTCCATAATCCAGTACTTTAACTGCTAGACCACCGCAGGGTATGTAGACCCATATATCTACTCACTGACAAAAAATGTCTCGCCAAGAAGGAGTTGTTGGGATCAAATGGAACTTTGTGTGTGAATGTAATGATGATATATGATATAAGTGATTACAATATCAGAGCGAAATGATGCATTAATTGGGGAATATTTTACAATTGAAAGGACAAGATGAGATAAAGTTGAGCATGAATGCAAACAAATTCTGTATGGTATTATGCGGCACATTTCACCACAGATGTTGCATCTGGCACTGTAGATCCTGCACACTCATAGATTGCCAAAGCTGGCATCCCAGCTGGTGCCATAAATGCTCAATTGGCGATAAATCTAGTGACTAGACAGGTCAAGCAATCGTTGCATCATTGTGGAGACATTCTTGGAAAACCCTTGCCGTGTGAGAAATGCAAGTTGGAAGCCCTGCCATGAAATGAAACACATGTGCTTACACATATTGCTCATCTGTTTGTGTCCCTCATATCATTATTGGGGGTTACAAACTGTTGTAAGTTATGGTTACCTGGATCATCACTCCAGCACTTTGGGCTGGACAGCAAAAGGAAGATTAAAGCACTCGCCACAAAGTATCTATACTCTAACATGACCATCATCGAATATTGTATTGTTTTTGTGAGACAAATGAAATATACCATCTCTTTTGATTAGGTATAAAGCACAGGTTTGTAACAGTTTGTATCATACTTGTTAATTATTTCTACAGATGTTTTGGACCTAGTGGTTTGGCTAAGCAGTACCATAAGTAAAACAAAGTTGCTATTTTGAGTCAGTTGGCCTGTTTGAACAGGTCTAAGAAAGAATAAACTTTCTTCTTTAAACATTCTTTTTAACATTTTTTGGTTTGCTTAGGGTTGTTGTCTTGCTGCATGAGCCACATTCACTTGAGTTTCAGTTAATAGATTTGTCTTTGGAACTGACTTGTACAGTATTAATTTAGTTCCATCAGTGATGCCAACATTCCTGGGTCAGATGCAGCTAGACAGGCCCAAACCAAGAAAGTACCCATACCACCTTGTTTGAGATTTAATCACATTTCCTACCCAGTGCAACAATGGTGTAACACACAAAATAAGAATTACCCCATTAGATAAATAGATTAGACACAACAGCAGTCATACATGAAAAGAGAAGATTCACAATTTCTCCAGCTCATAGGCTATCCAAAGAAGTAAATGGACTACAAAAATATCACATAAATACACATAAATAGCATATGTTTGTAATTTCGAAGGCTTACAATAGGATACATAGCATTTCCCTAATTGTGTGTGTGTGTGTGTGTGAGAGAGAGAGAGAGAGAGAGAGACAGACAGACAGAGGGGTGGGGTCAGGGGGTGGGTGGTGGTGAAATCTGCCTTGCGACCAGGTCAACCCCGCCTTCTCGCTGCGGTCAAAGGTTTTGTGGTCTTGGTGCAGGGGTTAGGGTCAGGGTTGCTCTCAGAATCACTTTTAAACTTAAACCTCTAGCGATCAGTTTTCTGCTAAATTAGGAACTCTCTAAGAATGTTCTTAGATTCTTTATGAATATGATAACTTTTCTTTAGCTGCAGTAGTATTCATTTTGGAGAGCAGTGGCTTTCTTTTCGCAACCCTGCCATGTCTGATCATAAACATTAACTTCACCCAATGAAAAGAGGTCTTTAGTGGCTTGAATTGATTTTTATTGATTACCCACTTTTGGGAAGGGCAACAATTGTATTGAAATTGTTCCACAATCAGATGTATAGTAATTAACACATGCTATGAATTTGTACAGTATGCAATATTACAAAAAAAACATAATGGAAGTTTAACATTTCCGTTCTGTTTGTATTTCTCACTCTTACTGCTGCTCACCCTTATTAAAAATAGACTAGAAGAAGATAAGAGCGCTATTTTGAAATGGCAGCATAAGTACAATAACATCTGGGCGCAGGATAGAAAAACATAATACAAGTGAGTACTTAAAAGCCATGATTAACTAATATCCTAAACAAACAGCACCGATTTGCCTGAGCAGTGGAATATATTGCAGAAACCATTAGTCGGAATGTTATGCATAATTTGCAGTTATTATACGGATAATTGCACAAACTAAAAACATGGAAAAAGGAACAAACAAGCAAAAAAAAAAAACAATATTAATTGGGTTTTTGTTTGCAAGTATCCCTGGATAGTGGCCAGTAGGAAGAGAAGCACATATATCATAATTAAGGAGAAATAAATAAATTTAAAAAACAGCTTAAGTGGACCACCTGTTAATGGGAACAGCCGCTTATTCGGACCAAATCCTAAAGTACCAAATCAAATCCTATTATATACGTGTAAAGTTATTCCGCTTATTTGGACCAAAATTCCACTTAATCTGACCAAAAAACGTGTACAGGATGTAATATCTCTTTGTTTTTCCTGAGTTTCTCCCCAGCCGTCTACTGCCATTTACAGGTTTTTGCCTAACATTTACTACAAAAAAGAAGCCAAAAGTCACTTAGCCACTGCTAAAGTGGATTATATCATTATTTATATATATATATAAATATAAAATATCAAGTTTTTCAAACGTTGACTGGAATTTGGTAAGAA
>JAUZST010074303.1:0-21375 GCA_034779995.1 Parotocinclus haroldoi
TCTCTCTCTCTCTCTCTCTCTCTCTCTCTCACTCTCTCTCTCTCTCTCTCTCTCTCTCTGTCTCTCTCTCTCTCTCTCTCTCTCTCTCTCTCTCTCACACGCACACACACAGGAGGGAACTGTGCACATACTTAGCTGGGTGTTTCTGCTTCCAATTAAAGGGTATGTGTGAAAGCCATGAGAAAGAGCAGACTTCAAAAAGCAAACTCTAAAATTTCACACATATAGCAAGAAATATGTGCTTATTAGTCAAATGATGGATGTGTGTTGGCATTTTGGTGCTAATCATATTGCTACTAATCTGTGCATACATGTGAATTGTATATTGAAAGCTTGTGTAATAGTATAAAATATCTGGTATAATATATATACAAAGAAAACTGATTTGTACAGTAAACTTGTACAGTAAATCAAATCACCAAATTAGAAATTCTCCCAATTATTATGTTGGCTCTGTCCTTCTGTTAATTTCCTGCTTGGTCTCTGCTTTAACTTTCCTGTTTTTTAGAGATATAAACATATTAATACAAACCATCCCATAACTGACACATTAGTTTTTAGTGATTTCGCATTGTTTGTGTTTTTTTTTTTTTTTATTAAAACATTCATGTGGTTTGATTTCTAGAATGCCATCAGTGTAGAACACCACATGAAATTGTGACAAAGTGCCAGACAACTGCAAAAGCCCAGTGGTCTTTATTAGCCTGACATAGTTTTTGGTTTTGGTTAAAATAGTTTAAAGCACTGGAGCAGTAGGAATGGTAAATGCCCATTTTTTTGCCTCAGTTAGTTGAATTTGGACTTTGAATATCATTTAATGTGTGTGACGTGTGTTCTGATGCTAAAATTGTCTTCATTCAGTATAGTCTGAACCAACAGTCCAGTAGCCGGTGGCATGCAGACAGATGTTCTGAATTTTAAATAAAAGGTGAATTTCTTTTAGGATCTCTCAGCCTTAAAGTTATTGCTCACTTTTCATAAACTTGTGTCAAGACATGGATCCTCCGGTCTTCTGTGCATTTCCAGAGCCCCTGACTTCTAGGGTTCACAATGGTAGTAAATCAGCCTGAACTGTAATACAGGTTGAGCAGCTTTAAGCTGGGTTATGTGACCATCAGGGTGTTTGGTGAATCAGCTGAATTTGTTACAGGGGTATACTCCGCTCATCTTATTCATGTAGTGGCTTAAGTGCTTACAGAATATAGAGTATTATAATAGATTTTATGCAGTGACTTGAGAAAACGTCTCCAAGTGATGTCTAACCATTTGGTTTAATAGTTACACTGGTTGCATCAAATCACTTGATTATAATCATACAAACTCTTATTTCATCACGTTCTCTACCAGGGTGACCTCAGAATTGCAGACACGGCTCCTTTCTTTTACACCTGTTCTTCTTGTGCATCTTTGGTGTCATTCTCTTTATACGCTTTCTTTATTTTCTGTTTTTTGTCCTGCTATAATCTTGGAGCACTTCCCAGCTGGTGTGACTGTTATGCTACCTTGCTTAGCTAACAAGCTGCACCCAGTATGCTATTTGGTGATGCTGTTCCATGTGGAAAACAAAGATTGAATATAATGTGGTACCTATTGAACAGCTGATGTTTCCTATTGGCCTTCCTGGGGCAATATTTTCAACATTTGTAACTTTTGTAATTTGTAGTTCTCTATGATACAAAAATAAAAAGTCAGCGTTATTCTGGGTCATCTATTCATCTTGGATGTAAAATATTTCTGCATGAAATATCTGCAAGTACAAAACATATTGGAACATAAAAGTAGGTTAAGGTTTGGACATTGCAAATCTCAGAACTGGATACAGACAACCAAAACCACATCTTGTTTTCTGTTGCTGCACTTACTCTTACATGTCATTGAAGTTCCAAACAATGAGAGGTCATGTAGTGGGAAGGATTAATCAGACTTCCAATGTTAATTAAAATAAATGGCCATTAATCATTAATTATCCTTAATAATAAGTTAAATAAATAAATACCCATACCTCCAAGGAGTGTTTGAGATCTTTGCTTAGAGTGCTCCAGGACCCGTTATCTATCTGGCTTATTTTGGCTGAAATAAATCAAATTAAAACTAAATGCAATATGAGGGGATAAACTGAACAAAATTATTATATTTTATGCCTGCATCTGGAATAACAACATCCATAATTGTGACAATGCACTGTACATATTGAGCAAGTTTGCCATTAAGTACTAAGTAATTACTAAGAAATAATTTCTTATTGTGTCTTTTTATTATATAAAATCAACAGTAAATATAACATTTTCACATTATTGTTTTAATTTGGGCTTAGATTAATACATTAAGTGGCCAAATGCAGTCATACATTTGGCAGATTCTGAATGCCTGAGATTGAAGTACATTAGTGCTTATTACACATTAGTAGTTAATTATTTAATGTTTGCAGACACGGTACAAGGCCTTAAGGTATTTCAAATTCAAATAATTCACTGTTTATATTACTCCTCTAACCATGGACTTGCTTAGCATTTAAGCTTAACCAAAATATATCATTGTCCTCTTGAATGCATTGTTCTAAGGCTTCTTCATTGACATTTATTTCACTCTATGTACACCGTATGTGTGTCTGGGTAAGTGCTTGTTAGTATTCCGTTTAGTATGCTTTGTCATGTGTCTCCATGAAAGTGTGCATTTGTGTCTATATGCTTGATCATTGCGTGTGGGGGTGTCGTGTGTGTTTGCGGGTGGGTGTGCGTGGGCGTCTGGGTGCGCGTGTGTGTGTCTGGGGGTGTGTGTGTGTGTGTGTGTCTGGGTGGCCCTTATCCCACAAGCAGCTCTATGGCCTGAAGGCATTTTCTCCTGAATCCTATTCCAGTGGAAATGGTAAGGCTTAGTGTTGGAACAGGCTGCTGCTAGCACATCATTAAACTTTAATGAATGCCAGGGCTGACTGCTAGAATGGGTTAGTATGTCTAAAGAGCCCCGGGATCGTATAGCAGTCACTGTTCCTAGATGCAGATCAGCATGGAAAATGTTGTGGCTGCATGAAGACTTTGTTGGAGGGAGAAGAAATCTTCTTATCGATGTAGAGTATATGGATAGGACTGGTCATTTTGTAAGACCCTCTGAGTAAGCATATTGATTTTAGCACCATATACTGCAAGAGTACAAACTTTGGCCTCATCATTTAGTAGGAAGCCATACACTATTTAAAATCTATGTAATTCCGTTCTTAAGCATTTGAAAGTCATGGATACATTTGTGAAACATCAGTGAAAGCCCCGGACCCTTCCATAGGTACATACTATGTAGCTCGTTTGATGTTCAAGGTATGAAACTCTGTGATTCATTGAGGACCCTAAAAAATTAATCATCAAGTCATTTCATTCTCATGGACAATAGGTTAAAAACTCTGGTTTAATTGTTGAGCCCTGTTAATGGACTAGAGTGTCTGTTTTGGTTGCTTAATTCCAGTGTTACCAGATTTATCTATAAACACAACATGGCAATAAATGGAAAAAGAGCTGAAATACAGCCAACAAGTACTTTTAAACATGCATACCTGGCATTAATCAGTTGATATCGGATAATCAGTATACATGCTATCAGAAATCTGATTACTGGAATAAAATTCAGCTCTCTCTATCGGATTGTCACATTTGAATTATACTGTTTGTATAACTTCTTAGGGATCTAGTCTAAAAAATGTACTTGTGTACTTGTTGGTGCTACCATTTCTTGCTTGAAAACGCAGTCGTGAAATAAGATGGTGTAAGAAAATCTTTTCCTTTTCCTTTGTTTCAAGGACACTGCTGTATCTAGTGCAGTGCAGTAATTGGAGCATTTGGAAAAGCCCCAGAGCAACCATAATCTGTTCTCCCATGTCAGGGCAGGGTGTGATCTACCACTCTTCCCCTTCTCTCATTTCTCTGGGTTAGTCTCAGTACTCCACTCTGGGGCTAGCTCAGAGCATGGGGAGGGTCACCTTACTGGACCACTTACTGTAGATGCGGTTTGGGTTCCTGTGTTAATGTGTAGGGGTGGGGGTTGAAGGCAGCAGTCAAGTAATTAAGAGATATTTTCAAAGACCGGGTTTAAAAAGAGATATAGGCAGTTACTGGTAAATCCCATAAACTAATAATAATAACAGAATGATCAGTTTTCAGTAAGGTATGAGACATTTGACTTGTAAGAACATCCTGATTAAAGGTCTTCCAACCTACTAAATCTATTTTAATAATTAGAAAGTTTTAAATCACTTTGCTTCCACCATGGGGAATAGCAAGTGCACTGCTCACAAAAATTAAGGGACATTTAATTATGGGATATTTTGTTTTGAAGTATCTCCTATTTTTTTTGCGAACAGTATATTTAATTCAATTCTGCAGCTTCCTTCCGTCCTGAGTGCCTATTCCATTTTTGTCCCACCCCCATACAAATTAAAACTGACATAAAATCCATGTTATTGATTTTTGTTTGAGTTTAACTGAGGGTAAAATTCTCTTGCTTAACCTGTTATGATCATTTTCATAGATGCATTCCAATATACATGGTAGACATGGTAGGTTGTGAGCAACACTGATTTAGAACAGTGACAACATTTTATAAACATTTAAGTACGCTGAGTCTCTGTGGAAGAAGTTATAAGTAAACATGAAATCAAACAACTTGATTTCTAAATTGACGTAAACTTAAACGTGAAATTAATGAATAAGATTAATTTATGTTAGAACTATTTAAGTTTAAACACACATACAGACCTGACAGAGATTTATGCTGATTTTGTCTGTTATATTAAAAGGATATAAAAGAATATTACGACCTTAATGTTTATTAAATGCAATGTTAGATAGAATGTTAAAAAATTATATATGGGGTTTTATGCAAAATGCTGGGGGCTTGAGTCCCAGTAAAATGATCTGATGACACTTGGATGTAATGAGAGGCTATCTAAGATAACTGTTGCCTTTCAGTCAGTATGAACCAATCTGGCCGTTCTCCTCTGATCTCTGGCATCAACAAGGATTTTTTTTGTCTAGACAACTGCTGCTGACTGGATAGTTTATCGTTTTTAGACCATTCTCTATGAACATGTAAATGTAAATGCATTCAACAGATCACACCATGTTCGTTTTCAGTTAAATCACATTTTACCCCATTCTGATGCTTTAATTAGAGTTTGAACTTCAGCATCTCATATTCAGCATGTCTACATGCTTAAATGTGCTGAGATGCCATGTTGATTGGCTGATTAGATAGGTGCATTAACATGCAGGTGAACAGGTGTACCTAATAATAAAAGAGGCAAGTCAGTGTATGTTTCCTATATTCTCATAGTGATATTATATAGTATGTAACACAAACAATACTAATGATTACACTTACATTGCTGGGTTTGTTCTGTCCCCTCGTACGTGCACGCACACACACACACACACACACACACATTGAACATGTTTTATGGTCTGTTTACTCCTGTAAAAAAAATCAGCAGGGGGCTAAATACTCAGTTTAATTGACTTGAACTCTTTGATTTGCTAAAAGCTTGATGCCCTCCCCTCAGCATCTGTGGTTCTGGTATTTCCTCCTCTCAGTGAAGCCAGACTGTCATTAATAGCTAACGCTGGATAACATGAATGGTTGGGAAAGCCCCGCAGCAACATCTTGCATGTGATGAAAAGACTAAGCAAACCCTCCCATCCAAAAGCATAGTTTCTGCAGCTGTACGACTTCTATTGGCCTGTCACTAAGCCGTTGCCACAGTAACCCGTACCTGTGAAATCCTGGAGCTGAAGAACTCCCAGGCTCTGGTGGTTAATTTTAAGTATCTGCTTTAAAATAGCTGCATGTCAGACAGATAAAGAACTGGGCCTGCTGTGAATTATGTTTGCCTGGGTCTTCATGTGGGCTGCCAGGAGATTGGCACTTTCCTCTTCAATGCCCTGCCTGCTTGGGTCATACATGTAATTAGAAAAACCAAATACACACAAGACCCCCAGCCACCTACATTTTCATGCACAAGCGCTTTTCAGTCTGCTGTGATTATTTAACATTTGGATGCATATATTCCTCACACATCCTTCCTCATTACAGCACACACTGCGGTGCATACAAGAAGGCTTGGTCTGTGTTTCAGGGAAGCATACATCCGAATGTGCCATTCTGCTTTATTATATAATTGTTTACCTTTAATAAATGGGTAATAATAACTTGCTAGAAAAGTGCACTCATTGACAAAAAAAATTAAACAAAGGCCCCAAATAGATCCACCCAGATTGGATTGCTATAAAACTCGGAATGCAGTTATGCCTTATGCGGATGTATAAGTGATTATAGATGTGGTCTGAGTAGACAGTGTGTCTTAGCATAAGTGGGTGTAAAAGTGCTTGCCCCGCTTCCTGTGAAAAGACTGTCTGAGGATAATTTTGGTGTACCTCTTGACAAGAGATTAACTGCTAGACATGACTCTGATGCTTTTGAACAAATTTTGCCACCTTGTTGTCAACCACCCAGACACGGATGGCACCTTCACTACCAGCTACCCCTCTCTGCCTGGACCATTAACAGGTTTTGACACACAAGGTTGACAAATAATGGTTGTGAGGCTACAATTTGTGCAGACTCACCAAAATTAGAGAATAGAAGATTTGAAAAATATTGTCTTGTCTGACCAGTTTGAATTCCTGCTGTGACAGTCAGATGGTAGATTTAGAATTTGGCATAAACAACATAAAAACATGGATCTTGCCTTGTATCAGTGGTTTGGATGGTGTGTAGGATATTGAGGTATAGAGTTCAAATCCCATCTCGGCTAAGCTGCCATTGGTGGGTCCTAGAGCAAGTCTGCTAAATGTAAATGTCTAGTTCAATTCCTGGTCGGGCCGTTTCCTGTGTAGAATTTGCTTGCTCTCCTCTTGTCTGCGTGATTTTTCTCACATTACTATTTTCATCCACATTTCAAAGAAATGCCTTAGGTGTATTCACATTTGTGCATTTAGTCTGTTCAGCGGTAGCTCTCGCCTTGTGCCCTGTCCTGTCAGATAGCACCCTACAGCCCTGAATTTTATTAAGTAGGTGTGGAAAATGAATGAATAAAGATTTATTGACTGCACCCACAACTGCACTTGGACTTCAGAGGATGTCTGTTTTCTCACTACAGGGAATCAAGTGTTGTATATTAGTCATATATTCACTGAAAAAATGATGGATGAAGATCAGCAGATGCATCTGTGTGAACCAGCCTTTTTAATTTCTGCAGCAATCCTCCTACATACTGTGAGATTGAGTAGACTTTTGCCAACTCGAAAATTGCAGTGAGGAAAAAAAAAATCTTAACGTTGCAGGTGGACTCTCAGAACACGAAAACCTACTCTTTTAGAAGGTGTGATGTGATTTCTCAGAGGGAGCATTCGCAATTTCTCCAGGTGTAGTCTGTTTGAACCTTTTGCTGCAAGACTGTTCAATTCCTTGTTTGTGTGTGAACGTCTGCGCTAAGTGTAAACCCTGTATTCTGGTCACATTCACCAACAGTGTTCACCCACATGTCCGGGGTGTGTGTGTGTGTGTGTGTGTGTGTGTGTGTGTGTGTGTGTGTGTGTGTGTGTGTGTGTGTGTGTGTGTGTGTGTGTATGTTTGTATGTTTGTATGTTTGTATGTTTGTATGTTTGTATGTTTGTATGTTTGTATGTATGTATGTATGTATGTATGTATGTATAGCATTGTGAGGACCGAATGTCCCTAGGATGGAGAGATGTGTTAAGGTTTATCTGTTGGTGACATAATGGTGGTACTCAAAAGGAACTCTTGTGCTTTTGGTTTGTCTGTTTTTTGGCGGGAGCCAAAAGAGGTCAAGGTTAGAGTTTGGGTTAGGTGTAGCACTACTTGGCTATGCCAGTGGAAAATCTTCACAATGGTAGAAAGGAGTAAGTGTGTACGCTGGTGGATCTGCAGTGACAAGGGGTGACTGCTGCAGCCGCAACAATTAACATGAGTGTGCCTGCTGTATGCTGATTGGCTGTACAGGGTGCCTCCTCCATCCGCGGCCCCAGCCCCTCCAGCAGTCTGCGCTGGCACTGCCCACATGGCATTTGTGTAATTTACAGTGAGACATTACTGCCCTCTAGTGTACCTATTTGGAGCTACTGGACACAGTTGAGGTTCTCAGGCAACAGGACCTTCTTGTCATGGTAAATGTTAATACTCATGCTTTACATGATAACATTTTCATTAACTTCTCCAAAAGTCACAAAAGAGGGCCATATTGTATGGCATAAATTATTTTGATTGGCATTAAAAACTGGACAAACTATTTTAAAATGCCCTACCGTCAAGCTTTTAATCTTTTACATTAAGATTGCTTAAGTAAAATATGAAGATGCCAGTACTAGATAAGGTTATACCAGAGCCTTGATCTGCAGTGCGGACTCCCATGATACCTCTCATGAAATTGCTACTGCTTTGTGTTTTCTCAAATTCAGTACAATGTATTTATTACAGTATAACCTGCAGAACAATTTAAGTGCTTAAATGCTTTGCTGGATGGGGCTAATCTTTTGATTAATTTTCAGTGCGAGAGGGAGTGCGAGAGGGAGTGCGAGAGGGAGTGCGAGAGGGAGTGCGAGAGGGAGTGCGAGAGGGAGTGCATGCGAGATTGAGTTTAATGTTTCTCTGAGTGTGTTGGTTAGGTGGATGGGTTTGTGCGGGGTGAGTGAGTAATGTTATGGATTAATGGGTAAGTGTGTGTGTTTTTGTTTGTGTGTGAATGAGTATGTGGGGAGTGTGTGCGAGTGCACACGAGTGACGTGAGCATGAGCTGGGTGAAGCTGGGTGAAGGCTAGTGGCCTAAATGTGGTTATAAAAGTCTGACGGATCACTGCGTACGTGTCAATGGAGAACATAAGGCTGTTTTCAAGGTGGAGTGAGAAGTATATTTGACAAATTAAGAGCCAGATGTATTTTCTCCACCAAAAAATTGCACTTTGACACTTCACTCTTGTGTGATATCTCTCTAAGTTCCATATCGTTGAGTTTATTTTTAATTAGTGGTCTGTAGCCTGTTTTCTGGAGTTTAGTAGAGGCTGTTTCTTGGCTGCACATCCATGATGTGAATCTACCGCTCTGCCACATCCCAGAGTTGCTCTATTAATTTGAGATACTGTGGGGGCCATTTGAATACAGAGAACTCTTTGTCATGTGCAAGAAACCAGTTTGAGATGCACAATAAAGACGTTGACACAGTGGTGATAAAGGTCATGGTCAACAACAATACTCATTTAAGCTTTGGTATTTAAACAAAGCTTATTTTGTATTAAGGGGCTCATAGTGTGACAAGAAAATACCACTAACACCACCACCGCCAAGCCTGTACAATCGATACTAATCAGGATTCATGTTGCTTAGGCCAAATTCTGACACTACCATCCAAATGTTTCAGCAGAAATCGAGACTCAACAGTAGGGCTGTAAAAATGCATCATGTCACACTGCATCACAATGCAAAAATGTCACGATTTGCATCATGGCTATATATGATCTCACGTACGCTTTGTTTATTACACCATCGAACATGTTTTTTGTTGTTGTTGGTTTTTTAAACATCGTTGGTCGCCATCATGCATTATGTTCCAGTACTTCCAGTACTTGGCTCCTGTTCTAGAATTGGAAACTCATTAAGGTAAAGATTAATTTTAGATTGAGGATGTTTAACGAGTCAATCAGCTTGCTTGTTTTCTTTGCTTTTTAAATTAAGATTTAAATTTGGTTAAACTCGTACAAAAGTTAACTTGTTGCTGTAGCACTATTTAAAGCAGTTAATTTCTTTACATCGCAGCAAACTAAAATTAATTTTTGTCTATATTTATACAGGCAAAGTAAAATTTTTATTTTTTTTTTTTTTTTTTTTTTTTTTTTTTAAGAATTGCTATTCTCCAAAAATAAATAAGAAAAGTTTTCACTCACTGTTACTTAAGATATATTGAAGCTATAATAGAATATTTTACATTACATTTTATTTACAAATGTAAACCTCTGTTTCTAGTAATTTATCCATGTCTAGATGCCCAAATACGGTGTTGATGCCATCCATTTGTCTGACATTTGAACAGGTGGATCTTGTGAAGAGGCCAGTAAGTGTGTGTGTAGCTTTGTGTTTAATAACTATTAATAACTAGAACCTTTATTTACTAATTTGCAGTACCTAATTAAAAAAACTGACTTAAAAAAGAGGAGGATGTTTAGACCATTCTGGAATTTCTTGCTTTAATACAGTACTTAATTTGGTTTAAATGATTATTGTAGACATTCAGAAATTATTGTAACTTGAGATTGAATCTGATCTCACAATCATTTAATAAATCCCATATTCTTTAATACCCCCTATTTCTACCTTCATGACTCTCTACTGTTCATGTGTTAAGGTCCTCTTGATCAGAAAATATATCATGATACTTTCGTGAACGTAGGTTTCTTGAGAAGTTCTTAATTTAACCAGAATGCATATGGCTTTAAGATGTGAGCACGTTATGCTCTACGTCAAAACAAAAATGAAGTCCCTTGTGGTTCTTAATCAATCAAAATCAATTTATTGGCTGTTAGTGAGCACTCCTAAATGTGTGCAAGCATTATCATCATTAATGTTTTTTTTTTATTTTGAGTTGATATTTCAGTTCTGTGATTGAAAATACCATAATCCTAGACTCTGATACCAAAATTCCACTTGTTCCTATATGTGACCACTGCTACTCTGAACAGCCCCCTTCAGATCCCCCCAATTAGTCTGTACTGTGATAGTGCAGTTCCCTACACAGGAACGAAAAATAGACACTGTAGGCTGCTAAAATTGACAGATGGTGTGTGTTAACAGCGTCCACAGGCCTGTTTCTGCTCTGAAATTGACCTTGACATTCTGCTTTATCAGGGTACAGCTTTGAAAAATGTATGCTTGCATCACCTTGGCCAGTTTTGCATTTTTTCCAGTCCCTGCATTATGAGTCAGGCAATTTTCTGCACATTACAGAGTGTCTTCGTAATGGATTAGCTCCTTGACTCATTTTGAGGTGTCTTTTAACAAATCATAGGCACCCATCATAGGTGATATAGAGACACTTGAGGTTGCGTAGTGTCCTTTTTCTTTAACATAAAACAGAAGAGGGTGGTCAGAGCTCATTAATGCTGCAGACTGTCAGTAGAGTAAATTATAACTATGTGAGCCACCAAATTAGACTTTTAGAGTTGTTAGTCTTTTCTACATTTCAGAGTGAGCAAGAAAAATAAAAACCTAAATGTAGATGACTGTATTGTAGCTTTACATGCGGAAATGTCACTTTTACAATAAATGATTCGGGGCTACAATTGATGACCTCCTCACAACAACTACATTTTTGTTCTTGGTATTAGAAGATGTTAAACTGATAAAATACCAACCAGTTAACATACAGAACTTTTCAAAGCTTAGTTTTGATTTACTTGGTGGATTAACATTTAACGAACTCTGAGAGAGAGAATTAAGGAGAAGAAATGAGCCATTGACAATTTTAAATTAAAATTGGGGAAATTACAATGTTGTGTTAGCAGGTAGCAACTACTGTTTACTGCATTATGGAAGAATTATTTTACATTTATTTGTTAAAGACATATTTAAATAGTTTTTATAACCATTTTATAAGGCTGTGCTTAACCGTGTGTTTTAATATCAGTATAATGCTTTTGCCCATATTTAATGTAATTTAAAGTTTGCCTAAATTTTGCTCATTTCTAATAATAACACCAGAATGTTTATTGATAAAAAACTAATAGCAGGATAAAGGTCTAGTTTTGATCTTATTTGCTACAGTAATGTCTCAGAATAAAGTATTTTGTGTGACTGTGTGACAGGTGTGTTTATATTTTCTTATTTTATTTGCTGTCCAGGCTTGAGCCAGAGTGTGTTCCAGCACAGTGCTACTCTGCACATGCTCCTTTATTTGCAGTGGGTCTATTTGTCAGTGTTGGATCATTTTGTTTGTGTTACATGAAGTTTTTCCATTTATACACTGTCTTCACACACATCACGGATACCTTCTGTTACTGATACACCTGTTTACCTGTGTGGTCATGTTGTCTGTTTGCTGATGTTTTCCTCCACAATCTGGGCAAAAAAAATTATAAATACGCTGCTCCTGATTATCCCCTGATTTTATTAAGCAGTATATTCAACATCCCCCTGAAATGTATGATGTTCCCATAAAGACACACACACACACTGCTTGGGGACATGCTGTTACGTGTTTTGTTTGTACATAAACACTTGAAATATCCAGTAAATGCACACAACACAAATATTTGAACTGTTATGTAAGATGGAAGGCTAACCCATGTGATTATATCAATCACATCACACACATTTTATTAGCATATGAACTGAAGGCTAGATGCATGTAGTGCAACTACAGAATTTTCCAGTTGTCTCCTAAGAGTGTACAACACAAGTCACAATGTATTCATGAAACTAAAAACAGTAAAGAATTTTTCCTAAGTAAACTATACACTACAGTATGACATAACCAGTATTTATACTAATCATGCTAAACCTTTTTTTTAGTTGACCAGCTGTTTACGCTGCAGTGACATATTTTTATTTTCTGTTATCATTGTTAAGACCAAACAGACATTGATCGGATGGCCGTTAAGCAGAGCTTAACTGTACTCTGTAATCTGCGTTAGGTTTTTATCTCAGTATCGACTGCTTTTTTTGGCTTCATCCTCTGTCGCACATTTTTGTTTCCTTGCATTGTGATCATATCATGTCATCACGTCGTGCCATTTTTGTTTTTAAGAACAGTATGTTTACATTTGGAACACGCCAGTTTTAACCTTTCTGCTCAATCCACAGGTGGCCATTGGAAAGATGTACATGGCTCAGCGGACAGTAGTAGAACCTGAACCAAAGACATTCAGCTGATGTGATGTAGACGAGGAGTGTGAAGCTGTCTGTGCAGGTGGATAAGTGTTTAGAGACTTGGGAAAGCGTTAACTATAGCACATCTACATCATAATAAAGACCAAGTAATGATAATGGTGGTCATGGTTTGTCTCCTTAATGACCCATCATTATTGTTTAGTTTTGCAGTTCCTGGTTGCCTCTTCATAATATTAGCACTGTAAAATGCCGAAGTGTACTATTTAATAAGTGCACAGTAAACACGCCACACAGCATGCCTTCACAACCAAATATTAAATTGTCTACTTTAAACTGTACATGCATAGTTTGTTTTTGTTTGTTTCATTAAAGATGTTAATTCCATGTAACACAAGCTGCTTGATTTCTTATGGCATTTGATAATATCAATAATAATAATAATAATACTGTAATAATGTTTTATTATTATTTATATAGCACCTTTCTAGTACCCGATGTTGCTTTACAGTAGGGAATAGAGGAAGAAAAAGTAGGAGAGAAAATTAAATTTAAAAAAAATTAAGACGGGAAGGAGTAGTGCTAAGAGAATATGTAGGTTTTGTTGTTGGTTGGTTTTAGTTGTGATCCGAATGAGAGTGTCAAGCAGTGACCTAGACCTTGTGGCAAAGCGTTACATAATCTTGGTGCCATGCACTAAATGATCTGCCCCCAGCAGAGAAGAGTCTATATTTACAAAACAAATTAGCTACAATCTTTAATCAGTGATGAAAGTTAGATAAGCAGTTATTGTCAGGGGCTGCAGTATTTAACGATGATTCCTCACAGCTTTAAAAATTCCCAGACTGGAAGTTTTATTCCCAGACTGGATTCTGCCTGTGTGGACTTTGTGTGGTCCTCTGATTCTGCTTGGTACTCCAGATTCTTCACAAACTTCTAAGACATGCGTTCAGTCAGTTAGTGTATCTACAGTGTGTCTGTGTGTTTGTACAACAGCTTGGTCAGAATGTCTTACATGGCGGACAGTTCATTTCTAAAAACCAACCTGCTTCTCCCAGTCCAGTGATGCACTCTCTCTTAATGACTGTCAGCTGGGCAAAATGTCTTCGCGTGCATGGTAAGAGGTATGTTTAAAGGTCAGCAATTGCTCACCAAGGGGGACACTACCCAAGAGTAGCATCTGAGAGCCTTTATACAGGGCAGCAGAGAGTGCAGAAATTAAAAACAAAGATGTGAAGAAAATGAAAGAAACGTCATTTTAATAATATCTGTGCTTATTTTAATTAAAGCAGTATTCAGTAATATGCAACCAAGCTTATTACACTGCTCTAAAAAAATACAGGATTATTTCATTATATCCCTTAATTTCCATGAGCAGTATAGTTGGTAATAATTTACTTTTAAAACTCAATGCATGTTACACACGGTATGGTAAGAGAGATCCCACAAGGCCAAAAGGATAAAAATAGATTAGTATGTTAGTTTTGAGGTAGGAATGACCCAGTGAACAGGGGATAACAGTGTAAGGTTCATGTTGCACAATGTATTTGAGGCTCCAAAAGGTTAAGCTGTCAATACTAAATGTTTTGTCCTGTTATTCAGTCAGCTTTAGAATTAGTAAAACAGAGAAAATGTGGTTCATTAGCTAGTTTCACAATGAACATATGAGACAACACTGGCCTTTAACTGAAGTACTTTGGTTTTATTTATTTTTGTGTTTTTCATCAAACAAACAATTACATTGGGTGCTCCATGTTTCCTCCCACATTTATTTGCTTTGATTACTCTAAAATTGCGTGCGTGCGCGCGCCTGTATCTATGTCTATATACTCTGCGTATAAATATAAAAATCCATACAGCAGAAGCATTTATCTGCTTGATACTTATGAACTTCAAGCAGGCCAGAAATAATCAGATTGATGAGATGAATGCCATAGGAAAATCTGTTCTGCTGCCATTTAAGAAATGGCCAACAATAATAATGGCTAAGAATAAACCTTTGCTGTAAAAGCAAACTGAATAATTGACTAGGTAACTTTCCATACCTCAAAGTTTCTGAAGCCTTTGCTCTAATGAGCAATAGGTCTCTCAGATAACGACCTAAGCGACCTGAAACGTCTTCCCTTCCCCATCAACGAACATGACATGTTTAACATGACATGAAATGTTAGCTATGTTTAGATATGTTGCACCATAGTTTACTGATGGTCTCATTTCACATACACAGTATGTGGTTCAGAGTTACTGTATATTATTAATCACAAGGGACAGCTTGCTCATTTATACTTTATTTGTAGATTGAAGATGAATGGCACAAAAATATAATGAAAAATGATCAACCATATTTTACATTTAGATTAAAGTCCCCGTAATTTTATTAACAATTGCATGGCTATGTCACAAACCATTCATCATGATACATTAACAGAACATTCAATTTCAGTGGCGATGTATGGTCTCTGCTGAATCAGTGTATTAATATGTACTATCAGATTCCGAACCTAAGGTCAGAATATCCTAATTCAGTCCATCGTAAAAACGTTAGTGCCTGTACACATAAGTGAGCAAGAATAAAGGGAGACTGCAGGTGTGCAATAATCTGTTAAAATAATAGTTACATTAAATGGTTTTCAGCTATTTTCTTTTAAACTCAAACCATCTGATGAGCAGAAACTATTACACTCGATGACAAAAAAATCTAATAATTCACAGACAAAACTGTCAGATTGCTGCCTCAGTTTGCTGTAGCATTATGAATAAAAACCTGGACTGCTATGGGCCAGAACTGTATCTTAAGCAACAAATCCAGGTTCTGTTTGGGATCTGACGACGGTCATGTTTGAATTTGGAGGTCTCATGGTAAGTGCAACAGCTGTGGGCAAATGTACCACAGGATACCATGCAGAACATGTATGCCTCCATGCCCAACTCTTTCTCATCTTGCCCAACTCCAGGCTAGAAGCGGCCCAACAGGGTGCTAGAGCCTTCATTTAATTTTACAGTTTTCCATAATATACTTTTACTCACATATTGTCATCACTTACATCATCATTATATTCAAACATTTACAGTATAATCCCACTCCATCAAGTCCTTCTTAGTGATTTTTTTTGTCAATGAGTATAAACTGTATTTAGTTTTGTAGCCTATGAGAGCCTACGAAAACAGAGATTGGCCCCTTCCTCAACCTGCCCCTGTAATGCTTAGTGGAAAGTGAACCTCATATTTACAGCATTTAGTTAATATCCATATACAAAGCCACTTGGAACTGAGCTGAGAAGTTCACTGGTCCATCAGCAGGAGTTTGTTAAGGCTGGGTAGGATCTCGTAACATTTTCATAGTAATCCAAAGGCGCTAACACACAGCACCACTGTCCCGTGCTGTGCTTTTACAGTATGCTTCGTTTACAGCGGGTCGTGGCCGCACGGCACTGTGTAGTTCTCTCCGTTGTTGTTGTCCCAGAATTCCTGGCGCTCGCATCTCATGTAGATTGCGAAGTGCACACTCGGATTGGGACCGGGGACCAGAGGCGCGTGCACGGTGAACGCGTACCTGTTCTGTCCGTGCGCGGGCACGGCGGGCGCGTCTGCGAAAGAAGCCCAGTCATTGAAGGTGTATCTCACACCGACTTCTTCTCGATGGCCATTACAAACGGGTAGCGCGCATAGAAAGCCGTGTATATCCCACCGTCTGACGGAGACCTTCTCCAAAGCGATCTTGCAGCGGTTTAAACGCGTGTTCTTTTCCTCTGGAGAGAGACTAATCTCAAAAGCTGGTCCTAGTCTCTCCTCCGGCTCTGCCGCCGCGACTGGAGTTCTGAAGCCGGAACACAGGTCCGAGAAGACTTTGGACGGGACTTCAGGGTCCTCGGCGGAGCTGAAGTGCTTCACACTAAACAAACTCAAGCCGAGCGCGTCTGCAAACTTCACGTGCTTCCTGCAGCTGCTGGAGAGACGCTCTAAAAAACTGGCCTGCTCAGGGTAAGCAGGTAAAGACTTGGCTCTCCTCCTGTCCCTCAAGTAAACCTCTTCCTCAGTGTCCGAGTCACGCGCGTCGTCATCATCACCATCAGCTCCAGTGCCATTCTGTAAAAGCAATGAGCGCGACATGACCGTGTGTCTGTTGGTGCTCATTCAAACTTCAGTTAACCTACTGATCCTTAAGAGTGTTAACAGCACTGGTCCAGCTGGGGGTGTTACCGTCTCTTTAAACTGCGCGTGTGGGTGCTGGAGGTGGGGGACGCGTTATTTACCTTGGATAAAATCAAAAGACCGTTCTCATATCAACATGTCACATTTTTACTCACTGTACAGGCTGTCCCAGAAGTCCACCATCAAAGGGTTTAGTTACAATACAATACAATATTTTCCTCATTGCTTAAGGTCGTTGTATATACGAGAACATGAGCACAAATAAAAAAAATACATACACAAATGCACAGGTGAACATAAGTATTTGATACACTATATTGCCAAAAGTATTTTCTCGCCCATCCAAATGATCTGAATCAGGTGTTCCAATCACTTCCATGGCAACAGGTGTATAAAATTAAGCATCTAGGCATGCAGATTATTTTTTACAAACATTTGTGAAAGAATGGGTCGCTCTCAGGAGCTCAGTGAATTCCACTGTGATAGGATTCCACCTGTGCGACAAATCCCGTCGTGAAATTTCCTCACTCCTAAATATTCCACAGTCATCCGCCAGCTGTATTATAAGAAAATGGAAGTGTTTGGGAACGAAAGCAACTCAGCCATGAAGTAGTAGGCCACGTAAACTGACGGAGCCGGGTCAGCGGATTCTGAAGCGCATAGTGCGAAAAGGTCGGCAACTTTCTGCAGAGTCCATCACTACAGACCTCCAAACTTCATGTGGCCTTCAGATTAGCTCAAGAACAGTGTGCAGAGAGCTTCATGGAATGGGTTTCCATGGTCGAGCAGCTGCATCCAAGCCATATATCACCAAGTGCAATGCAAAGCATCGGATGCAGTGGTGTAAAGCAGGCCGCTACTGGACTTTAATTGCGCTTCTCCATCTGGCAGTCTGATAGACGAGGAACAGAGACACAAGGAAGGAAGAAGAAGGAGAATGAAAACACTGCCCCAATCGTGAAGCATGTTTTCTGCAAAAAAGTACAGGGCGACTGCATCGTATTAAAGGATGGATGAGGTAATGTATCACGAGATTTTGGCCAACAAGCTCCTTCTCTCAGTAAGAGTAATGAAGATGGGTGGGCCTTCCAGAATGACAATGACCTGAAACACACAGCCAGGGCAACTAAGGTATGACTCCGTGAGAAGCATTTCAAGCTCCTGGAGTGGCCCAGTCTTCAGATCTGGACCCAATATAAAATCTTTGTAGGGAGCTGAATCTCAGTGTTACAGGGCAGCGGCAGCCCCGAAACCTGAAAAATCTAGAGATCTGTATGGAGGAGTGGGCTAAAATCATTGTAAAGAACTACAGGAAACCTCTGACCTCTGTAATACTAAATATCAAGTTTTGTTTTTCTATTGTATCAATTACTTAAAAATCATACAATGTTATTATTATTATTATTTATTTTATTTTTTTGCACAAATTCTGATCCTAACACCAGAAATCATGACTCATCACACATGGGCAACGTTTTTATCCAATTTTTGTTATAATCTAATTTTGGGGAGCCTGTACACATTATAGTAGCTGTGCAAGTCATACTGAACAGCTTAGTGACTTCATAAGTATCACTGTCATAAAATGGCATAAATATGTGCCCTGCCATTGCTTAGTGGTTAAGTTTTTCTAAATGACTAAATTTAAATGTCGTTGGATCAGTCAGCCGATTCTGTTCCAGTCAGATTTAACTTATTTGTCAGTGGGACAAACACAGCCACACGAACAGCACAGTCATTTTACTAACTTTCATTAAAAATGTACTTTATGTTCAACTCAGCCACTCACCTGCTTATGAGACTGCTGCTGATGCCTGTCGATGACGAGGACGTGCTAGATTTCAGTTGCATTTTGAGTGCTACTAAATAGTCTATCTCTACACATAGTGGACACAGCCATGTCTTCTGCTCTTCAGCTCTTCACAGTGATTGCTGTTTGCAATACGTACATGTTTACGCCTGTATCTGGAAGGCAGGGTAACTTCTAGGTAAAGCATTTATATAATGCTCATAGCTCAAACCTTTTATAAAAATATTTTTGTAGATCTGGACTTAAAAATCCAACAGATAATTGTTAAACCCCATACCTGTAAATACTTTGGATGTTTACTTCAGAGAACAGTACTTTCCCAGAAGGAAATGCATGAAGAATTCAGCCTTACCTGACTGATTTACCTCAGTCCTTGATGTAATCAGGCGTAATCAGTGCACAATAATGTAGCGGTGGTTACAATAATGACGTCAGTGGCTTGTTAGCTTTGATGTCATCTTTGACCTTGGGCTTCAGGACGGTCATTTTAGCAATGTATGCATGGAAAAACAATCTATTCCTGATGTATGAAATTAATCTGTTGTGGATATTATAGACAATATACTTATATGAATAAGAACAACAATAGCTTGAAATAGTATAAAAAATAAGGTACTTCAGCTGATCTGGCTTGTCCATGTGCAAGGGTCACGTGTTAGTATTTGTTGTGGCTGGATTGTGAAATACGTGCTCTGTCTCATGGCATCTGTGTTGACTGTGCATCACAGCCATGTGAAGTCAAGTGTGATAAAAATAACAACATACTCCATAAGGATAGTAAGTATTAATATATGGATATTAATATATTTTAAGAATTAATAACTTCAGTATGTCCTGTAGAAATAAGTCTTCATTTTGATGTAATATATGTTTGATAAAATGTTCTTTAAGCCATCTGGACAGAAAACATGTAATGCATCAGTTATTGTTTCCCTTAATACTTGGTTTTGTTCAATTATAGTGCTCGCAAAAATTAGGTGATATTTCAAAATAAAATATCTCACAATGAAATATCTCCTCATTTTTTTGTTAGCAGTGTATTTTGTTGGAGGCCTAAGACAGACTTTTGACATCCTCCTTTTGAAACCTTTGAGACGTCACTGTGAATGTAAATGCTGTTCTTTACTTTTCTTGTACGTGTTTAAAAAGTCACAACTGATAAATCAGTTCATGCTATATCACTTGGGCGGCACAACAAATTGGCATTTAAGAGTAAGACACTGCTACCGGTGGATGTGACAGATAGCTGTTAAATAATACTTTAAAAGCACTGGTAAATTGTTTATTGATTAGTGACTTTGGTAGTAATAGGATCGCACTGAGCGCTTGTTGAGCTAGTTGTCCAATAGATGGCAGTGATGTATCATCTGAGTGCAAACAGTAGCTCGCGTGTGACGCATCAGGGAATGTTTCCAAATCAAAGCGATTTTGTTCTCATCCCATTCGTGTATAACGCAGCCACCCAAAGTTTGGTGATCAAAGCTTACCATCAATCCAAATGCTTATGGTATTAGAGAATCATATAGGTACCCAGTGGTGCAGTGGCAATTCATAAGCCCACCACTCCAGGTTTTGGGTTAGCCTGATTAGGATGTGTGAAGAAATGTTGTCTTGTCCAGGGCATGTTTGTACCTTCACACCCTTCTCTAATATGCCAATGATACAGATAATACAGGTAATCAATGAGTAGGCCAAAGCCAGCAACTTTCCTCCATACCTTACAAGTGGTATTAAGGCTATCTAAACTTCTTATTATCCTTATTAACAACATTTGCTCGGAAGATATTTACAGTATTTAGTTAACGCTCTTGTTCAGAGTGACTTGCAAGTGATGTCGTCTTACAGCGTACAGTCCAAGCAGCTTGGAAGAGCTGGGACCTGAACAATGAAAAATCTGGTAAACTGTGCAGCATCTTAAATGCTGTGCCACCAGCCACAGAACCATTTCTAGTGGCAAATATTTAGAAGCATGATTATATCAGCTTTTTTGTTCACTCATTCAATATCTATTGAAAGTCCTTAGATGATGTACTTCTGTGTCAGCTAAAGGAGTTCAAACTGCCCCAGGTATGTTTACCATACATTTCATTTGGCATTTCTACACTGCTGCCATAAGAGTCTGTCATCACCACACAAACACAGTGTGGTCCCGTTTAGCCACCAAATACTCACAGATTGCAACTCCTCATCCAATCCGCAGAGGAGATCATCGCTGTCAACCAGCCCACACTTATGGAGAAAATGAGCACATCACACCCCGGCCATCGCTTTTTCCAAGTGCCTTCTTTCAGGTTGTTGCTACAGCCGAATGAAGATTAAAACAACCAGGCTACAGGAAAGATTCTTCTCGCATGCCATCACACTTATGAACTGCTGAACATTACAAATTAATATAACGCTCCATCTGGACTTTTTCACACTGGGCATATCCTTCTCCTCATACCTCATATTTTATTTTATTTATCATATTTTATTTTATGCTGCAATCAGCATTTTAACATTAAATATATTGCTGCACAAGGGAGGTTTTCAGGTATGAT
>JAUZST010074314.1:0-21375 GCA_034779995.1 Parotocinclus haroldoi
GTATTGCTTTTGTGTTATCGATGCTTTCTGCAGGTTTTCGGGAACATTAAGCTCAACGGAGAAACTCACATCAATCAACACAACAACTTTAAAACTTTCTTTGGGGCTCTGATGTTACTGTTCAGGTAACAGCTCCCACAGCTTAAGCTCTCCAGTACATGTGTGTGTATGTGTGTGCACATCATGTGTGTGTGTGTGTGTGTGCAGGAGTGCAACTGGCGAGTCCTGGCAGGAGATCATGTTGTCATGTTTAGGAGGCCGTCCCTGTGAACGCGATCCCTCCATCATCACTCCTCCATCTGAACCTGATGGATGTGGAACTGACTTTGCTTATTTCTACTTCGTCTCCTTCATCTTCTTCAGCTCCTTCCTGGTGACGGACACACACACACACACACACACACACACACACACACACACATTATGGTATATTTAATAAATATTTATCTGTCTGTTTCTCAGATGCTGAATCTCTTTGTAGCTGTAATTATGGATAATTTTGAATATTTGACCCGGGACTCTTCCATTCTCGGCCCTCATCACCTGGACGAGTTTGTGAGGATGTGGGGACAGTATGACCGGGCAGCCTGGTGAGACACACACACACACACACACACACACACACACACACGCACACACACACACACTATTGTTAGCCACTACAATGTTAAGATGAAAGGATTTATTTAAAACCATACGTTAATAAACATGTTAAGGAATGAATTATTAAATGAAAAAAGATAAATCAATAAATGAAAGGATTAAAGCTTAAATCGATGCGTGCATGAAAAATTAAACGAATGAATGAATGAATTTCCAGCTAATAGTGTGCGTTTCCTCTTCCAGTGGAAGGATTCACTATAAGGACATGTACAAAGTAGTACGCACTATATCACCCCCTTTGGGTTTTGGGAAGAATTGCCCCTACAGGGTGGCGTGCAAGGTTTGGCTCCGCCCCCAGTTTGTCTTTCTTCACCTCTCACGTCCATATCTGGCCCCTCCCCCATGTTTTCCTTATCCACCGAGCCAAAGAAGGAAAGTCGAGACCTGGTTCCCACAGAAACAGCACGACGAACAGTGGTTTAAGAGTTTTTTTTAAACTTGCATGAATTGTCATTTACAATACATTTGATTGTACTTCCACACGTTAGAAGCCCTGCTCCAATGTGTTACATCACAACTAGATCCCTCTAATACCCCGGTTTTGGATCTATGGGTGCATATATTTGGTAACTTTCGCTCATTTGACTTTCTGTGGTGAAACGGTTTCATGAATTGACTTTTACATTAGTATTATTCAGGTTATCTTGATATCTTTGGCTGTTCTTTCGACTAATATCTGTCCTTTCACGTTTCTATGCTTTGTCAGCATAGAACGATCTTCCACTGGGTTTTTCTCTGTGTAGCTCCTCTCATCTGAACCTGCTATCCTTCTGACTAATGCATTAACAATCCTCTCCCTTTTCTCCGTTTTTCTTTTTCCTTTGTTTTTTTTTGGTCTTTTATCTGGTTCCCCATCCTTGTGAAACGTTTCTATCCCTCCTCGTCTTCATCACATTTCCTTCGGTGGCACCCCAGTGGTCGTATTCACTATACTGATATGTACGAGATGCTGACCTTCATGTCTCCACCACTTGGCCTGGGCAAGAAATGCCCCTCCAAAGTGGCTTATAAGGTAGACATTACGGGCATTATGCATATATGTAGCTCGGCTTTTAATACAGTTGGCTCCAAATGTCTGAGTCTCTATAGAGCGTGCTGGAGCAGGACCTAAGGTTTATGTGTTGGTTCTCGGTCAGTCGTCCATGGTAACTGGTGTTTGAGCTGATGGCAGCTGGCCTTTTTTTCTAGGTTGGTTTGCATCTTCAGCTGTAAAATCTGTACCTACAAAGCAGTCTTGAGATCCCTTCCTAGGATGTTTAACCAGCATTCAGAGCTCAGCCCATATGACCCTAACAACCCACATGATGGCAGGGTGGGCCAGCAGTTGGTTTGCTTCTTCCTTTGTAGAAGCTTGGGATCCTTTTCTGTGATGTTTAACCAGCATTCAGACCTCAGTGAGTCACAGATGGGTCACCCCTTGGCCCCTGTGATCCTAACGACTCTTGTATTGACAGGGTGGCTCAAGGACTCCAAGAACCAATAAGAAGTACAGTTGCTTTCAAATCAAACACGCAAGTCGACCTAAGCCATAGACAGTGTCTGGATGTGAAGTGAATAGAGATTTTGAGTAACTAGAGGCAGTGGGAGAACAATAAGAAATGGAATGGAATACATTTGTAATCCAGAGATGGAAAATGTCAAGAAAGGAAAGGAATCAGAGAGGAACAGAAGAGCTTGTGTGTGCCTGGGAGGAATGTGGACTTTATTTTACCAAAAAAGTAACAATGAGAGTTCTGGGAGAAGAGTATAGACTAGGATAACTAGGGAGAACAAAGAGCAGCAAGGGTTCTGAGAGAATTGGGGAAACTTGGAAGTCTGTGGCTTTGGGAGAAAACTGGAGCAAATGGGAGAGGAAAGTAGACTAGGAAATGAAATTAATGAGACTAGACAATCTGGAAGATTGATGATTATGATTGCAAGGCAAACTAGGCAGGGTGGAAGAAGATGAGTAAGGTTTTACAAATAAAGCCTTCAGACCTAGCTAGCTATACCCTGGTCCTGAAACACGCCTAATCTGAAACAACGAATTTACCAACAACAAATATTGATTGTACAAATAAATCAAGCCTCTGGTTATGCTCTCAGATCTTTGGACCTGACTGTAGCTTTGACTAAATTTCAGTTTGTTGTCTTAGATTTTAACATTGTCATTCTTCACCGCTGAGTCTCATTGTGAACGCTGGTCCAACTGTGCTGTTCCTTTTTGTCTATTAATGTTGGTCTTCATACTTCATAATTCACTTGTGTCATGGATGGGTCATCCACTGAGAGAAGCCATATCATGTTGGACTAAAGTTTGTTTGGGCTAATTAATTACAGATAATAAAGCGCTATGGCAGTCAGGAGAGCCTTTCAGATAATTAGAGCAACAGGATGAACCCGAGCTTGCTCCCCTTACAGGGGGTGATGATTCCTTTCCCCCCATTTATCTTTAAAGCAGAATAACCTAGTGTTTTAAACTTAATCTTATTATGGTGCTGCATATCTCAGTCACTTTACAGTTAATTTACGTAAATATTTAAGTCCAAATAAACTGCGGAGTGATGTTACAGGTATAGAAAGGAATGCTTTTAACTGAAATCAACATTTATCTTGGTCTAAATAATGGGGTTTAAAAAAGGGAAACTATGATGATTAGAGCATGTGAGAGATTATATATTGGTAAATCAGGAACTATTGGGGGTACTAAATAAAATGTGAATGATTTAGGAGTTTTAGGGGCAGGTTTAGGGGAATCAAGAATGAACCAGGGCTAAAAAAAACCTGCAATTGCACACAATATGAACCTAAGATGAGATTAGGCTTATGAGTGTTGATTTCAGACAGGTGGAAACTTTATTCGTGAGTTTTTATGGAGCAAAGACGGGCAGAGGATCTAAAAAAACGATGTTCCTCTAATAACTGGAATAATATAATTAAACGAGTCCGAATCTGTGATGCCAAAAAGAGAGGGAATGGGAGCATTAGAAAGTGGTTACTATCCCAACCGTTTTTGGCAAGAGTTACAGGTCTGAAATGCAAAAAAAAAAAAAACAAAACTTCTGATTTACTGTCTGCGCAGAAACGAAAGTCAAAATACACTGCTCACAAGAAATAGGGGGTATTTCATTATGGGATATTTCACTTTGATGTACCCCTGAATTTTTGTACGCAGAATAACTCGCCTTTTATGCAAACTTGCAGGAAGCGAAGTAAGAACTGAGAGATTTATTCGAATTTCTTTCCCTGCTGATATGCAGGAAGCATCCTGGGAAACCGAGCCCCATTTTTACTATCTTACTTTGATCTTTCTTCACCTGCCTTGTTTCTTTCTACTCTAAATAACCTGGACTTTTAACCTATAGTATGAATTAAATGTTGTAATTGTACCGTTCGATCCGAGGAACAAAATTAAAAGCAGATTTAAAATGATGATCAAGTTAGAATCCTTCCAAAAAATGTTTGTTTTTTTAAAATCCAGGTCATTTAGAACCTGAACAGAACCAAGTGTTGACCTCCCTCCCAGCATGCCTGTCTGTGTTTTGTTAGTCTGGATGTAAGTAGTGGTCGTGTGATGTCATACCTCAGCAGCTCTTGTTTGTCTCCGTGGCGATGTTCAGAGGCTGGTCCTGATGAACATGCCTGTGGATTCAGAGATGACCGTCCACTTCACCTCCACTCTGATGGCTCTGATTCGGACAGCACTGGAGATCAAGATCGCACGAGGTTTTACACACGCACACACACACACAGAAAAAAATTAAAAATGACAATACTACACAGCCTGTGCAGAGAACAAACGTTAGCGTAATGCATTATAGCTGATAACAGTCTTCCTTCTTTTACATGCGCAGCATCTTTTAGTCTGGTGTCCCCATAACCTTCATCAACTTATATTTCAAGATGTTTCATGATTACTGTTACTCCACCCTCCCTCTCGCCCCTTCCACCAAGCTGGAACTGGCCTGTTGCTGGTACCCAGATACACTATACAGACAAGAGTTTGTAGACATCCCTTTTTTCCTATTTATGGATCTCTCTACTAGTTCAGATTTGAATTTGGGTCCAGTATTTCTGAACCGGGAGTGGATCTGCTATTGTGTGGTTCCAGCAGAGCGAACGTTAACCGGAGTGATGGTTAACCTGGTGTATTGTAGTTGACACCGACCCCTCTCTGTAGACACAGTGTCCAGTCGACGGTGTTTAAGGCCATTTTAGAGCACGGATGTGTCGTACTATCATTAATAATAGGTAATAGGAAAAAAAAACATTTGAATCGAGTCAATATAAAGATAAAGAACTTCAGGAATAAAGTGGCTGCCGAGGTTAATATCTGCCAGTTATATTATGATGTTTTATTATTGTAAGTTATTTTAGCCGTGAACTCTGGAGTTACAGATCAAATTGAAAATTTAATAAACCATAAAAAGAGTTCTGGTTCTGATAAATCCCTTAATTAAGCCAATCAGGTGTCAACGAAGCTTTGTCTTTGTAATAAATGTCTTTGTATAAATAAGCAAGGATATCCAGGCTGTTTTTGGGTGTCTCCTCTCTGTTACACCTCCTTTGGGGTGTTAAATTGGGAGTTTGGGTTGTTTATACGTGGCTGATATTCTATACAGTGACCTTGATTATGAAAAAGAGCTTCAGGGTGGAAATAAGTGTTCAGGTTTTTCCACCTATAAAGAATGGAGAGTCTGTCATTTTTATTGTGAGGGACAGAATCGGACAAAAAATCCAGAAAATTACATTGTATGATTTTTTTAAAAAAAATTGACATTTTATTGCATAACAGAACTTAAATATTTTATACAGAACCTTTTGTTTATAATTACAGAGCTCAGACGGTTCCTGTAGTTTTTGACCATGATTTTGGGCCGCTCCTCCATACAGATCTTCTCCAGATCTTTCAGGTTTTGGGGCCGTCGCTGGGTAACACTGAGTTTCAGCTCCCTCTAAAGATTTTCTATTGGGTTCAGGTCTGGCCAGAACCTTATAATGCTTCTTACGGAGCCATCCTTTAGTTCCCTGGCTGTAACCCCTCTCATGACCCCATCCATCCTCCCTTATGATCCAGTTGCGCCCCACAAAAAAAGTATGTTTCCACCACCATGCTTCACAGTTGGAATGGTTGTTCTCATCCTTCTTCTTCCTTTCAAACACGGCGAGTGGAGTTCATAAAAAGGTCTATTTTGGTCTCATCTGACCACATGACCTTCTACATCACCTTCTGTGTGTGTGTGTGTGTGTGTGTGTGTGCATGCATGCGTGCATGCATTTAGGAGGAGAAGACCGTGGCCAGATGGACATCGAGCTTCAGAAGGAGATCAGCGTCATTTGGCCGCACCTCTCGCAAAAGACACTTGACCTTCTGGTGCCCATCCATAAAGGTCAGACAATGGCAACATGACAAACACACAATCCATCATAAAACACACAAAGCACTTAAGAAATACAATGACTAAACATCTGATTTGCTTCAACCGGCTGTTTTTAACCAGCACGTGAGTAATTAATACTGGTTGTAATTAATACTGGTTGTAATTAGTACTGGTTGTAATTAATACTGGTTGTAATTAATACTGGTTGTAATTAGTACTAGTTGCGGCAGCGTTATGCATGACTTTACATTTCGATGGTCCTGCAGCGAGTGACATGACCATTGGGAAGATCTACGCCGCCATGATGATCATGGATTATTATAAACAGAACAAAGCTAAGAAGCTCCGACAGCAGCTGGAGGAACAGGTGGATGCTCCACACACTTCGGGGTATTAGTGTGGTAGTGTAGCAGGTGTGCCTCTAACCCTTACATGTGTGTGTGTGTGTGTGTGTGTGTTTTTCAGAAACATGCCCCGATGTTCCAGCGTATGGATGCCTCGTCGTTACCTCAGGAGATCCTATGTAGTGCCAAAGCTCTGCCTTTTCTTACCCACAGTGCTGGAAACGCTTTGTAAGTACAAAATATGATATCATTTATATATAGTATATTTCACTTTATAACAATGTTACAAAAATACAGTGTAAGAGACGGTTTGTGTTTCAGTAACGATAGTGTAATGCGATCACAAGCCCTCAAACCACGCATACTTTTGTGTGTCTGTGACTTTGAATGTTTGTCGTGTGCAGGTTGTGTTGATAGGTTGTATGACTATGATAATCACTCTTTATCACTTATTACTATTACTCTATCACATCACTCTTTAGGATAATCACTCTGTATCGCTGTTACTCTGATTATCACTCTATCACTTTTACTCTTTATGATTAGCACTATCACTTTTACTGTTTTTGATAAGCACTCTTTCTGCTACTCTATCACTTTTACTCTTTATGATTAGCACTTTTTCTGCTACTCTATCACTTTTACTCTTTATGATTAGCACTTTTTCTGCTACTCTATCACTTTTACTGTTTATGATTAGCACTCTTTATTACTTTTACTGTTTATAATTAGCACTATCACTTTTACTGTTTTTGATAAGCACTCTTTCTGCTACTCTATCACTTTTACTCTTTATGATGAACACTCTTTATCACTTACTCAATGACCGTCACTCTTTATGATATCACTCTATCACTCTTTATCACGCCACTCTTAAGCTTATCACACTATTACTGTTACTCTTTGATTATTACTCTTTCTTACCATCAATCTTTATGATTAGCACTCTTTATTACATCACATTTTATGATGAGCACTGTATCACATCACTCTTTATGATTATCTCTCTTTATTACCATCGCTTTTTATGATTAGCACTCTATCACTCTGTATCACATTACTATTTATGATTATCACTGAAGAATAACATTTGTTTGAATTGCATAACCAGGAACTGTGGACTGTGTTTCTTTATCACTTACATTTATTTCTTTGTGTTTATGTATCACTCTTTGACATTAACAGGACCAGAGGAGGGTTCGTAGCCTTGAGTCCAATTTCTCCTCAGGAACTGTTCATGCAGCCAGTCACACCAGAGCAGGAAATGGACTACACCCCCCACTATAAAGCCCAACACAGCACCAACATGGTAATAACCACACCCCCCCCCCACACACACACACACACAATTCAACAGAATAATCATTGTATGATCACTCTTCCTCTCTGTCACCCCTTCATGATATGTGGTAGGACCCAAGATTGCGGGAGTGACGGAATCCCACAACGTATAATAATAATAGGGAAATAATACAGAAAAACTGAAAGGGGGAGAAGAGTGGAGTGAATCCCGATAGCCAATTTTAATAGCATAGCAGCTAATGACATGATAGCGAACACCTGAAGGCTCTGCTATATTATAACAGGCCTCAGCGTAGTTCACTGCCACGTCGTTAGTGATACACAGCTCCGTCATGGCTGACATTAATTATTGCCTTCCACAAGGTAGTCGGTAACATCCTGGGGCGTTTCGAGCCGACGGATGCGTTCGAGGGGAACCTCGGAGGTAACAGATACAGAACAATCGGTAGGGACAGATAAAGGGTTTCCCGTCGCCCTCACTTGCTCGGTGGTGACAGAGTGCTCTCCGGTTGGCAGCACACCTCATTTGGGACGCACCCCAGCCCTCCTTCACAGAGTGCGCATCGCACTCGAGAGCTCACGCTCGCCCTCTGGCAATCTGGAGCTTTCCAACACCAGGTAATTGAGTTTACGTGCTTTCTGCACGTTTGCCCTCTAGCGTTTTGGCGCCCCGCGTGACCGATATTCCTGTTTACCAGCAGGGGGTGCCCTTCCCTCACGGGACACATCACAGCTGTGTTGAACCTTCCCTTTTTAGTTCGTTGTGCCGGAAGAGAATTTTGCTCTGTCCTTTTCTGTTCATTTCCCCATTCTTATTATACGTCGTGGGATTCCTTCCTTCCCGCATCCTTGGGTCCTCCCTCCTATTCCGTAACAAAATAAACATTCATTACTGGATCTGTGATTGGACTGAATGTTTTTGCTCCTTAGCATATAATATCGAGGTGAAGGGTTTAAGTTAAATCTGTGTGTGTGTGTGTGTGTGTGTGTGTGTGTGTGTGTGTGTGTGTGTGTTACAGGTGAACTCTGAGCGTAAGCTGCTGAAGCGTTCCTTCTCCACTATCGGTGATCAGTGTGTGAACGGCGTTTGGCAGGAAGAGTTTGCTTTAGAGAGAGTCAGTCCCGACCGGGCCGACAGGCCACGCCAGCGCAGCTTCAGAGGTCGGGCACCATCAACACCCTGCATCATACAAAAACTAGGGGGCGTTAGTTTTTACCTTACAGCTAACAGAGATCCAGGTTCGCGCCCTGGGGGTGCCTTGACTGGCAAAAACTTTAAAAAATTGCCAGAGGGAGGGGAAACCAGTCACGACTTATGACCTCCTGGAATGTGGTCCTGTCATTTTTCCTTTTCTTAAGGCACTGTGCAGCATTTTTGGGAGACTGTTCTGGGTCGTTGTTGTGTGGGAAAGTGAAACACTTGCCCATCTTTAGTTGTCCAGCAGAGGGCAGCAAGTTTACCTCAAGAACATGGGTCAAGTTGGTGGCATCCATTTTTATTTCCGCTTCAATCCTGTCCAGACACAGAGAAAAAATAAAGCAAATAAGACACTTAGGGATGAAAAGAAATGGAATAAGCAGCAAAGAAGTGGAAGAAATAAACAAATAAAAGCACAGAAGAGTGGAATAAATAAGCTGTTACATAAACAGAAGAGGAATAGAAAGATGGAAAAATTATAGTTAAAAAAATATGATGAAAAAGAGGAGTAAATGATTAAAGATTTTTTTTTAAAAAGGAAAGTTCTTCAAACTGAAGAATTGTGACAAAAGTGAAAGAAAAGAAGCACTCAGGGACAGGAATAAAGAAAAAAATGAAAGACAAGAAATAATTCTATATGAAAAAAGATAAAAGTAAATCAAATTGATGAAGAAAACTAGAAAAGAACAGGAAAGAAACAAAAGAAAATAGGAGAGCAACATAAATACTTCAAGATCAATTTAAGGAAAAGTAAAAGAACACAAGGTGAGATGGAAGAAATAAGAACGCAAGAACGTAAAGAAAGACAGAAACCTAAAAAGTAAGAAAAAGAAATTAAAATATTTGAAGTCATATAAAAGTTAGAACAAATAAGGAAGAAAAATGCCAAAATGAAAACTATCAGAAGGTAAAAAAAAAGAAAGATAAACAGTAACAAAAAGAAAGAAAGCACAAAAGTGGTAATGAAGAAGAAAAGAAGAAAGTATAAAAGCAAATGAATAAAAACAAGTAAGGAGAAAAAATGAGAATATAAAAAGATGGGAAATGACTAATAAAAATAAAAATGTAGAGCAAAGAAACAAAAGATAAAAACAGAACAGGACAAAAAATGAAACGAAATTTAGTAGAAATGAAATACAGAAAGAAAATATAAAAAGAGAACAAGATAACAATTTAACAAAAACAAGGCCAGAGGACAGAAATACAAAATCATAAAGAGAAAAAGAAAAAAAAGATAAAAAGAAACTAAAAAAAAAAGTGACAAAGTTGAAGAAGTAAAAATCAAAAACAAATAAAAAAGGAAGAAAAATGGACAAAATGATGACGAGAGGAAGGCATTAAAAAAGGACAAAGAAAATGTAAGGAAATAATTCTAAATTGTAATGAATTAAAATTACAAGAATTAAAGCGAAGTAAACAATAAACAAATTCTGTGTGTGTGTGTGTGTGTGTGTGTAGGTGTCAGGGCAAATCTGCGAGAGCCGGTGTGTAAGGAGCGAGGACGATCTAAAGAGAGGAAGCATCTGCTCTCACCTGATCCGTCCCGCTGCAGCTCAGAGGAACGGAGTCAGACCCAAACCCAGGACACACAACACACACCCACACATACACGCTCACCCAGCGCCGACCCACAAAACACACAGGTACACACAGACCCACACACACACCAGTGCAAATCAATAACACACAAACACACTGCTAGCCTGTTTTTTTTCTGTCTCCTTTTCCAGGGTGATGCTTCAGAAAGTCCACTTCCCTCTTCCTCTGACTCTAGGGGGCGCCGCAAGCTCCCTCAGACCCCGTCCCGGCCCCGCCCTCACATCTCCTATTCGCCCCTGGTGTGCCGTGGGCAGGCGGCTCCCGAGGACGTCCAATCACGGACCAAGTGTGCCGGAGAGGGGGCAGTGTCGGGTTTAAGCCCCGCCTCCCCACAGCGCTATACCTCCGAGCCGTACCTGCCCCTGCACGACGACTCCAACACTCCGGAGGAGACGCTCACCTTTGAGGCAGCCATAGCAACCAGTGGAGGGCGGGGCCTGGCTGTGAGCTCGGCCCCACAGCTGCGGCACACGTGGCAGATGCCTAACGGCCATTTCAGGAAGGGCTGCGACCTTCTGAGCGACACGGACGAGGACGACCGCTGCTAGAGTGTGTGCGAGGAGGCTGGGCCAAGATGGCCAATCGCACAGGGTCTATGGCTCGGCTGACAACGTGTTGCTAGGAAGTGCGCTGCCACAAAGGAGACGCCTGAAACGAGGCGTGTCCTGATTTCCAGAGTGACAGGCGTCCCTAGAACATGAAATACTGCCTGGCCAAAAACATAGGCCACACCCTCTAATATTTAATTAATTGGACCGCCATTAGCTTGATTACGGCGTGACATTATGACGTCCCAACATTTATTTCTTCTATCAGCACCCCACCCAACCCCCACTGGAGCCTTCTCCAGCCCATCTCAAAGACTCTCTGTGGGGTTCAGGTCTGGACTCTGTGGTGGCCAATCCATGAGCGATAAAAATCTCGTGCTCCCTGAACCACCTGCACAATTTGAGCCAGATCAATCCTGGCATTGCCATCTTGGAATATGCCCGCGCCATCAGGGAGGAAAACCCATGGACGGTGGTTCAGTTTATTCAGGTAGTCAGGTGACCTTGACCTGACCAACTGTAGTGACCCTACGTCTGGTACAGTTGGTACAGTAGGCACTAGGCATGATGGGTCATCACTTCAGCCACGCCCATCACTCTGGAACAGGGTCAGTCTGGACTTGTCAAACCACATGACCTGCTTCCATCGATCCAGAGTCCAGTCTTTATGCTTGTTTTTAGTCTCACTGTCCAGTGGTTTTCTTCAACACTTCCACATGTGTTTAGTCCAAATCCATTCGAGTTCTCTTCACATTGTTCATGTAGAAATTATCTTACTTTCACTATTAAACACATCCCTGAATTCTAATGTCGTTTTTTTTTCCTTATGATTTTACCAGACGTTACCACTTTTTAATAATATGTTGGTGATTTATCTCCTTCCATGTTTCCTCTGCTTGATATGAGGAATTTAACCTTCTGAATCAACAGCTAACATCTCTTCCATGACCACAGGATATCCATCTGCCTCTCCCTGTCTCTCTCTCTGGAGCAAACTGTAGCAAAACTTAACATAATGGGATTAAAATCCCTGCTCAATTCTCTCCTTTAACCATAAACAGCTGGAACGCTTGGTTAACCGTGTCCTCTTTGTCACAAAAGAGGAATTCTTTTTCCTTTTCTTTTTTTAATTCCACCAACCATAAATATGTCCTTCTTAGGGTCCACTGTACATCTCCAGCGATTCCGGGTGCCACTGAGTCTGTTTTTAGGCAATTAGGCATCGAGGCAATTAGCTGACTTACTAGAAAAATAAGGTTATATTTTGTTCTGTTTAATTTATAATCTATAACTTTAGCATCAATACATCAATCCTGAATTAAGCAGCTTTAGTAATTTACAATAATCAAAAATGATGCCAGCCATCATACAGGATATCTATGTCTTTATTCTTATATTAACTCAATGCAAATGACACATCCTTATGAACATTATTTTCTAAACTTAGTACTGTTTCATACAATTATTATTAGTTTAGCTCTTTATTTGTTAGAGACGCTATTGGTATAAATGTAAAATTACAGCACTGACACCAGATAAGATTGTGACAATGAATACGAGAATCAAACTTAATTCATATATGCAATGCAATTATTATCTCAAATAAAATCAACTTAAACATAAATTAGAGGTTAATAGCAAATGTAAATGAAACACAACAGTTTATAAGATAACAAAAAAAAATGCAACAAAAAACCCCCACAAATTATTTCATTCAACAAAAACATCCTTGGCTCAGCAGTAACAGTGTGGAACCTTAAGTCTTCCTTCTTGTTTTTAACACACTGCAGTTTCTAAAATGGCCTCATTAATGCTGCAGATGAAAAAGTCTGGAACGGACAAAACAAAACAAAAAAACAATTAGTCACCCTGTGACTGAAACGTAACTGTCTGCTGATGATAATTTAATGACCATGAACCAGAAAATTCAGCTACTTCCTTCACACTATGACCTTTGGTACACCCAAAAGCAATCACTTCTATCTGTCAATAGTTCATTGCTTTTGGAATCCATTCCCCACACATGGGAACGGAACATTCACCATTCAGTCATTTGCCCTCCCCGGTATCATGTGACTCGAGATTGTTGCAAGGTCTGAGGTGTGTTAAATTTGGTGTTATCGCTCTTACACTCTCTCGTATTGGAACTTCAACATGGCAATTGGTGGTAAGGAACTCTGTGAGGATCTGAGATGGACTAGCCTATAAGAAGATTACTAACACCCTGAAAGGACGGTGGATAAGATCAGATAAGATAGAGGTTTAACAGGAGGGGTTCCACTCAGAACAGACCTCATCATGGTAAACCAAAGAAGCTCAGTGCACATGCTCAGGGTCATATCCAGAGATTAGCTGTTGAAAATAGATGTAGTAGTGCTTCTTGCATTGGTGCAGAGGTTTAAGGGGTGGGGGGTCATCCTGTCTGCACGACTGTCATCCTAGAAGAAGCTTTTCTAAAAATGATGCACGAGACAGATCACAAACAGTTTTCTGAAGATCAACAAGATTACTGGAACCCACTATGTCATGTGCTCTGATGAGACCAAGATCAACTTAATTCAGATGGTATTAAGGGTGTGTGAGGAGTACAAAGATAAGTGTGTATTACCTACAGTTAAGCATGGTGGTGGGAATGTGATGGTTTGGGGGTGTATGAGTGCTGCCCTCTGTGGGGAGGGAACCATGAATACTAACTTCTACTGTAACGTACTGAAGCAGAGCATGATCCCCTCCCTTCAGAAACCATAGGGGAGTAACATAATGACCCCAAACACACCTCCAAAAGGACCACCGCTTTACTAAAGAAACTGAGGGTAAAGGTCGAGCTTGTCTCCAGAACTAAACCCTGTGAGCCTCTGTGGGGTATTCTCAAACGGAAGGTGGAGGAGCACACAATCTCTAACATCTACCAGCTCTGTGATGTCATCATGGAGAAGTGGAAGAGGATTCCAGTGGTGAACGGTGTAGCTCCAAAGATCTCCATACACAAGAGAGAAAAAATGAATGGTGGAAACACAAAATATGGGCACAATTTGGGCATTTTAACTCGCTTTTGTTGCCAGTTAATTAGACATTAATGGCCTTGTATTGTTATTTTGTTGACACAACAAGTGTCTACTTTGGGATAAAAATTGTATAAAAGGGTCAGATCTTCAGTGTTAATCCATGTGAAGGGTGTACTTACTTTTGGGAGATGCTGTACATCCATCTGGACTTTGTTTTTCTTGTCCACAGTTCCCTCTGTTCATCTTCCCGCTGCCTTTTGTTTTCCTGCTGATGTTTACATCTTTATTTTTTCAGACTTCAGATGTGCTTCTGTCTCTGGTTTTTGTTTCTTCTCTCCTGTTTTCTTTCTTACCTTTCAGACTTAGTTGTTTCCTTTTCATCCATCCAGTCTGTCTTCCTTCTGCTTTGATGTGATCTAAAATCGGTCGAAACGTTCTGTTAGTGCCCCCACCTAAATCTTTGTGTGGATTCAGGTGGAGGAGGGGAAGTTTGTGAAGGAGAATGTGGACGAGCTCTGCTGGACCCTCACAGCAAAGAAGAACTACAGACCAAGCGGGGAGAGCATCCTGCCCCAAAAAGACGCCTTCAGACTGTGGTGCCTCTTCATCTTTTTATCTGAGGATAAATATCCGCTGGTAATGATTCCTGACGAGGTACGAAGAAAAATAAAATCTCTTTATTACATTTATTACACTCTTCATATTTAAGATCAGGTAAAGTGGTGTGTGTGAAAGTTTGTGAACCCTTTATGATGTTCTGTGTTCCTATGATGGAGTTACAGCACCATCAGATATTCACAGACTGTCCTGAAAGGAGATTCTTAATATTTCTAGTATTTATTTCTACTCCTGATAAAACAGACTTTAAAACTTTCTTCCTCCTGTTCGTTTCTCTTTTCTCTGTTTCCTTCCATACTTTTCTTATTACTTCTGAGCTCCAGACTTTATTTATTTTCTTTTTTTTTTTCTTTTTCTTCCTTCCCTTATTTCTTTTTTCCTCCTTGATGTCTTTCTTTCTTTCATTATTTTTCTTCTTATTTTTCTATTTTTCTTAATCTTTATTCAGAGAGTATCACCCTCTCTCCAAATCTCTCTCTCTCTCTGTCTTTTTGTTTATATATATATATATTCTGTACGAGTAAGAAAGAGGTCGCTCCCTTTCTTCTTCTCGTTCTCATTCTTGCACCCTTTTTCAGCAGCTTTACAGCTTCTCTTTCTGTGAGGTTACAGCTCGGTAACTTCCTGTAGGCAGCATGGCATTTAGCAGTTTCACATTCTGCTGGAAGGAGATCTTTTTAAGTACAAGACCTAACACTAAACCCTAGAGAGGCTGCATAACAAAGTCAGTGCGGTTTGGGTGCAAGTATCACGCTACACCTCATCATCATTTTCCCTCCAAATACCACATTTAATCTTAGAGCTGTTTTATTTTCATCCAGATCATCTTAGAGCTGTTTTTGGTTTAATCCAGATCATCTTAGAGCCGGTTTTGTTTCTGAAGCCCAAGAACGTGTGCTCCCTTTTTGACTCTTGATCCTCCCAAGGCTTCTTCCTCGTCACATTAAGTTTTTTTTCCTTGCCATTGCCACCCTAGGCTTGCTCAATTAGGGCTAGATAGCTATATAACTGCTTTATAAAAAGCTTTATAGACAAATTTGATTTGACCCGAATCTGATGGGCCCTTGTTTCACAGCAGTCCAGCAGTGGCTGATTGGTGGGATTTGATTTTTATTTATTTATTTATTTGTTTTGGAGGATTGTGATTGGAACTTGTAATAATGAATGATTAGTAGTACAGAATCTACAATTATTTTGACCAACATGTAGTTTTGTGCAAATGTCTGGGCATCTTTGGTCAGCGTCTTGGTTTTGTTGATGTTTAAACTTCAAGAAGTTACACAACTTTGGCTTTTGGAGTGACAAACCCCAAACCATGATGACCAAATTGGCCATGTGTGACTGAGCGATGGTCGTCATGTTAATAAGGCTCTCATTATCTGAATATTCATATTAATGACAGGACCATGGTGACACTGATACTATTAGGCCTGAATGAAATAGATTTGGAGAATGGGGTTTGACTCTATATAAAGATTTAGTTTTTAGTAACAGAAACCATTTAGAGAATTTCCCATAGGAAATCATGTTGATAAGGCCCTCATTATCTGAATATTTATTGTATGAATCTTTTTTAATGAATGAAGTACATTTGGATACTGGGGTTTGACTGTATATAAAGATTTAAAAACAAGCAGAATTTTTAATAACAGAAACCAGGTAGAGGATTTCCTACAGAAAACCATGTTAATAAGGCTTTCGTTATCTGAATAGTCATTGTACGAACCATTGAAATGAATTAAGTACATTTGGATAATGGTTTGACTGTTTTTTCTGAGAGTTTTTTTAATAACAGAAACCAGATTAGGGATTTGTCATAGAAAATAATGTTCAAAAGGCTCTTGTTATCTGAATAATCGTTATCTGAACCTTATTCCTAAGCGAGAAACATTTGTAAACAAGGTATGATTGTATCAAAAGATTCGAAAACGGGCAGAAACGCTACCAAAAACACACCGACGAGCAAGTTGTTTTACCGTCCCGTAGGTGGAGTACCTGCTGAAGAAACTCTGCATGGCCATGAGCGTAGAGCTGAATTGTGTGGAGCTGGAGGACTTTGCTTCCCAGGATTCAGTTCAACACAACGGCTTCAGCGTCTGGATGTTCCTGGAGATGATGAATTCTGGGAAACTTATACGGGGAATAGCCAAGGAGACCATCAGCATGGCCATAGAAGAAGTGTATCGGGAAATAGTGGGGGACGTCCTGAAGGAGGTGTGCGTTCTACCGCCTCTGAGGTTAAAAGGGGAGTATTCTTCAGTTAATGTGTGTTTGTGTTTGTGTGTGTGTGTGTGTGTGTGTGTGTGTGTGTGTGTGTGTGTGTGTGTGTGTGTCAGGGCTACCTTTGGAAGAAGGGTCAGCTCCGGAGGAATTGGTTGGAGCGGTGGTTCACGCTCAAACCCAACTCGCTCGACTACTACAGCGGTGAAGATCGTAAGGATCGCAAGGGCAACATCACGCTGGATTCCAACTGCTGTGTGGAGGTACGTGTCAAATTCTGCCATGCTATTGAGGTTGACATCGACCTGTGTGGCACTTGAGTGGCATCTTGTATGCTCTGTCCTGCAGATGGTACCAGACCGGGATGGAAAGAGGTGCATGTTCTGTCTAAAGACCCTCTCCAAGACTTTCGAGCTCAGTGCCTCGGACACCAAACAGCGCCAGGAATGGATGACAGGTCAGCTTTCTCCATCTCTCCAACTTCACCAACCATACAGTCCTTTCTACTTTTCCAGCTTCTCCATCTTCACATCAAATTCCACCTGCTCTGCCTTCACCTTGTATTCTTTTCCACTTTCCCCACCATCACTCTCATGTTTCAGCTGTTCCACTTTCTTCTTCATCATATTATCCTTTATCTCATTCACCACCTTCACCTCACGTTCTACCTGATCCACATTTATTATCTTCTTCTTCACTTGTTCCAGCGGTATCTCCTTAACTAGCTTCTCCACCATCTCTCCTGTTGCACATGTTCTTGCACTTTCTCCACCTTCACCACTGCCACCACTTGATCCACCTTTCCAGAACCATTTGTTACCTGGTCAGCTTTCTCCACCTTTGACACATGCACCACCATGTTCCACTTTTTTCACCTTCACCACCTTCTCCACTAACAACTTCTTGAGGTTCTCTAACTTCATCTCATGTTCCACCTGTATCTTATTGACCACCTTCTCCACTTTCACCACATGTTCCTCGTTCTCCAGCTTCTCCTAATGTTCCAGTGTTCCTCTTCCGCATCTCTACATTCACCCCTTTGCAGTTTGCAATCTCCTTTCATTGCTGGTCTGAGGATGTTAGATGCACTTTGTCACATCCACCGTCGGTCTGTTTGGTTTTACAGCGATCCAGACAGCAATTCGACTCTATGCGGAGGGGAAGTTTTCACTCCATAAGGAGCTGAAGTTAAGACGGAGGGAGCAGCGAGAGCGACGGGAAAGGAGGCGCGAGGAGAAGGAGCAGGAGCTGCAGCACCTTCACTCTCTTCAGGAGGAGAGGGAGCGTAAGACGGCTGAGTTGGAGCTGCTGAAGGAGGCGCAGAGGCAGGCACAGTTACTGCTGCAGCAGGAGGAGCAGAAGAGGCGTGAACAACATGAACAACTTCAAGAAGCACTGGAGCGCCAACTAAAGGAAGCTCAGGAGGTGTGGCTTACTAATGCACTGTCCTCCCTGACCATCTCCAAATTTTCCCCAGCTCCTTTTGTTATCTTCAAATTTTCCCCAGCTCCTTTTGTTATCTTCAAATTTTCCCCAGCTCCTTTTATCATCCGCAAATCATCCCCAGCTCCTTTTGTTATCTCCAGCTCCTTTTGTTATCTCCAGCTCCTTTTGTTATCTTCAAATTTTCCCCAGCTCCTTTTATCATCGCCAAATTTTCCCCAGCTCCTATCATCGTCTCCAAATCATCCCCAGCTCCTATCATCGTCTCCAAATCATCCCCAGCTCCTATCATCGTCTCCAAATCATCCCCAGCTCCTTTGGTCATCCGCAAATCATCCCCAGCTCCTTTTGTCATCCGCAAATCATCCCCAGCTCCTTTTGTCATCCGCAAATCATCCCTAGCTCCTTTTGTCATCCGCAAATCATCCCTAGCTCCTTTTGTCATCCGCAAATCATCCCTAGCTCCTTTTAACGTCTTCAAATTGTCCCCAGATCTTTTTGTCATCTCCTAATCGTCCTCAGCTCCTTTTACATCTCCAAATCGTACCCAGCTCCTCTTATCATCTCCAGATTGTCCCCAGCTCCTCACATCTTCTCCAAGTCATCCTGCTGTTCCTTACGTCATCTCCAAAATCACCCTCAGCTTATAACATTGTCTAGGAAACGTCATCCAATTTATCATGTTGTCTCAGAAGTGTCTTCAGTTTGTTGCAATGACAAGAAATGTCCCCCAATTAAAAACACTGACTACTTTGTCCTGGGAAGTGACACAGTGGTGCAGTGGTTACTATAGCGTTTAACACTGATGGCTTTAAATAAAATAAATAAATAATAAATGTCATCTTCAGAATGTTCCCAGTTTTTCATCTTAGAAAGCACACACTGTATACTGAGGTGTGCGTGTGTGCTTGTGTAGGCACGTGTGTGTATGCAGGCTGAAATAGCGCAGAAGGAGGAGGAGGCAGAGCATCAGAGGAGAAGAATCCAAGAGCTGGAGGAGCTACAGCAGCGACTGGAGGAAGCACTGAGACAGGAGATCAAAGCCAGACAGGATGAGGAACAGTTTCGATACAAACAGACCCGGTACAAAATCATACACAGTACTAGCAACGTGTGTGTGTGTGGGGGGGGGGGGGGGGTGGTCCTGATCATCTGATGATGATGGAGAAGAAAACTGTGGGGTGGTAGTGATGACAGTCATAATGCTGATGGTGATTGTTTTGGTGATGCTGGTAATGGTGGTAATGGTAATGATGATGATGGTGGTGGTAGTAATGTCACTGATGGTGATAATAGTGGTGATGATAGTGATGGTTTGGGTAATGATGATGGTGGTAATGTCAATGATGGTGATAATTTTGATGATGATGGTGGTAGTGATGATGGTAATGGTGATCTTGATGGTTTTGATGATGGTGATAATGGTAATGATGATGTGATGGTTTTGGTGATGATGATGATGGTGATGGCGATGAGGATCTGACAATGATGGTGATGGCGATGAGGATCTGACAATGATGGTGGAGGAAATTATGTGATAGTGATAGTGATGGTGATGATTATGATGGATGTAATAGTAATGATGGTGATGGTTTTGATGGTGGTGTTAGTGATGATGATGATGATGGTAATCATGGTGGTGCTAATGGTAATGTTGGTGGTGTTTTTGATGATGGTGATGGTAATGATGGTGACAGTTTGTGATGATGATGGTAATGTTCGTGGGGGTCTTGATGATGTGATGGTTTTGATGTTGGTGGTAATGATGATGATGGTGATGAATGGTGGTAATGATGGTGATGTTAATAATGATGATGGTAGTAATGTTGGTGGGGGTATTGATGATGGTGGTAATGGTAATGATGATGATGTAAATGATGATGGTGGTGGTTTTGGTGGTGATGATGATAGTGGTAATGTTGGTGGGGCTTTTGATGATGGTAATGATGGTGATGTTAATAATGATGATGGTGGTGGTAATGATGGTTTTGGTGATGATGATAGTGGTTATATCAGTGGGGGTTTTGATGATGGTGGTAATGGTAATGATGGTGATGTAAATGATGATGGTGGTGATGTTGGTGGGGCTTTTGATGATAATAATGTTGATGATGGTGGTAATGTTCTTGGGGGTTTTGATGATGGTGGTAGTGATGATGATGGTGATGGTGGTAATGATGATGATGATGGTGGTAATGATGGTGATGTTAATAATGATGATGATGGTAGTGATGATGGTGATGAAGGTGCAAATAGTAATGATGATGGTGGTAATGATGGTGATGTTAAAGATGGTGATGTTAATGATGATGATGGTGGGAATGGTAATGATGGTGATGTTAATGATGATGGTGATGAAGGTACTAATGGTAATGATGGTGATGTTAATGATGATGATGGTTTTGGTGATGATGGTGGTAATGTTGGTGGAGGTTTTGATGATGGTGGTAATGGTAATGATGGTGATGTTAATGATGATGATGGTCGGAGGTTACTAGAGGAAGAGGAGGAGAAGATAAAGGCTCTGGTCATTAGGATGATGGTGGTCTCTGGTTACTGGAGGATAAGGAAGAGAAGATTAAGTATCAGAACAAGAATGACAGTGATGTAGGTAATGATGATGATGATGCTGATGATGGTTGCAGGTTACTGGAGGAAGAGGAGGAGAAGATGAAGGCTCTGATGACTCTGCAGGAGGAGCAGGAGGAGTTCATTCAGAGGGAGCAGAGGGAGAAACAGGAGCTGCAACAGGAGATGGAGAATAAGACACGAGCGCTTGAAGAAGCTCAGAAACAGCTGGAGGAGGTTCGAGCTAACAGACACCGAGTGGAGCAGGATGTTGTGGTGAGTGTACACACACACAACATTCCACCAATGGTCCATAGCCCTGCATATCCCTCCACATTCTCCACTACATTTTTCTACGACCCTTTCTCATTTCTTAGGGTTCCCTCATGGCTCTCCACATTCCTTCATATTCCTCCACCAGCTTTAAGTTCCTGTACCTCCCTCCTCATCCCTTAATATCCCCCTACAAGTCCAAGCATGATTTTTTTCCTCCCTCCCAATTACAGA
>JAUZST010074325.1:0-47754 GCA_034779995.1 Parotocinclus haroldoi
ATATTTGCCCCAACAGTAAGGACTTTTCATAAAATAGTCAGATTAGAGTATGTGAATATCCAAGGTGTCAGTGGCATTGTAAAAATACTGTCTGAGTAATGTTGGGAAACAGCCATGTAAAAATCATCCGCACTTGTATATAAAATCTATAAAACATCGAAATTGTTTTTTAAATGCTATTGCAATTAAGTCAGAAATGATGCGTACATTATCTTTGTTATAAAGTGTTACCATGAAGTTTTACATGCATGTGTTTGTAATTGGGTGAATCATCTTGGCAGTACATAAATGCTAGTTGCCATGACTCTTCCGCCTTTTCCTCTGGCATATTATGTCATGGTACTCATAACATTCCTCCTCCCCTCCACCTCCCTCTCTCCCTTGTTTCTTGTCTGACTCGCCTGAAAAAAGTTCCCATGATGCACGGTGCCACCACTTCCACTGTATCGTCGGCTACGACCCCAGTCACCAATGTTCCTTTTGCTGAATCAGCCGCCTCCAATCAGGTTTGCCCCTTCATTTTGGCCTCTTCTCTTTTCAGCTGTACAGCATCTCTGGTCCACAGACACTAGATCCAATGTTTTATAAAGCAGGCTAATAGAGCATATTGTTATTGGGCAAACATTGAATTTATTTTTGGCTTAGCGCATGATAGATGAAAGTCATATGACAGAAGGAATAGGAAATTGGATTTCACCTTCTGTATTTATCCACATACGGCTGTGTTAAGACTGTGATCCATTTTATATGGGAGCTCAGGCTCTAAGAAAGCCACCTGAGCTTGCTGTTTGTGCTAGTTAAGCTTAGCTGGATTTGAATTCTCTGCGGACCAGTGAGGAGCCTTTGTGTAGCTTTGTGTCATCCTGTCTTTGTGTGTATTCACCTTGCCTTTCAAATGTCTGCACCACATGTTTGTTCTGTAGATCACAAAGCCACATCCCCCTGTGTAATTAAAACATATTATTCATAGTCATTCTTTCTAGTTTTTTCTTTTTTTTTTCTTTTTTGCTTCCCAGTTTGGTTAGTTACGCTTGCCAGTGTACCATGGGGCAGAAATGCAATAGGGATTCAGGTTTCAGTCCCAGCTGCTCTGGTTGCTGTGTGTGGTAGGGTTTCCCCAGTGATCAATTGTACAGAATTTTGGAACGAAAAACTGCAGGATCGTGCCATTTCCTTTCCAGGCACCAGTTTGTCATTGATGCTTCGGCTAGGCTTCATAACGACAGTGTTGTGTGTCGTGATATATCCACATCATAGTTTTCTTGCTGTTGCACAGATAATGAACAAATTGGACACATTTTTTAAGTACCCACAAATGTTAGTATCATAGTGCAGTAACTGCAACGTGCAATAATGTTTGTTTTATCTGATCCCTGAATATGCCTTAACATTGCTGTACACTATAGGATGAGTCTTTTTGGCCAACCAATATCCCATACAGTCGACGTTGTACCTTATAGTCTAGGGATCAGTGAGCAATTACATTAGGAAGCCGCAGTGTCTAGAATTTCCATTATGGGAAAGAAATAATGCACAAGCTTCTAAATGAATAAGAAATTTCAGTTAGTCAGTCTAGGCTTATAAGCTGCCACTTTTGCATTTCTCATTGTACCTGTCCTAAATTACATGACTTGCTATCATTGTTCCTCTTTCTGTCTCGTGTACCCCTGTCTTTCAGTAGACCCCGCCGAGGTACTGACTGCGGAACCTGTCGACCTCCACTGCATCCCCGTAGAAACACACCTCTGTTCGGTCCCTAAACTGCTGATGGCGGCGCCGGTGAGCCTGAACTCAGTAAGCCTCGGCCGCAATCTCAGTTAGCACACCACTATAACCGTTACCCGCCACAACACAGAGATGTAAATGCAACAAACATGTGCCTAATCAGTGCGCCCTATCAGGGCAACCATTTCTTCTCACATTTAATACCCCGTGACGCATATTAAAGACAATGAAAAAAGGTTTGCTGATGCTAAAACAGGCAATACTTAATCCTAAACCTTTAACTGCATAAGGAAGTGTGCCATGATGCAAGGAAACTTAAGAAGCGTACAGATTTCTCGTCTGAGCGCTCTTTGAATTCACAGCCATACAAACACAGAGATTTGTAGACACACACAATATTGAGAAGAGTGCATCCTCCACGAGTGACAGTGATATCTCAGACCCAGCTTCATGGATCGAGTAAAAGCAGTGGAACTGAGACTTGTCATCACCTGACAGCACATGTGTCTTGCATCAGCTTGTGTGGAGAACATAAGAATGTGATTGCGCACGTCTATGCATGGACAAAAACAATAAGAGGAGAGTATGAGAACGCAGAATTGCTCTGAAGATTTTAGTTAGTACTCCTGTTTTTCTCTCCCATTTTATGGTTTTCTTTAAAAAGCTCTAAAATTTGTTAATAGAAAACAGACCATTTGTTCCCATTTCTATGTGAGGCTGCAAAGCCAAACGTTTGTCATTGTTAATGTTTTAATGCTAATAGTTTGCGAATGTCATTTCTGGATCCTCAAACCACGTCCTGCATCTTTATGGCAGACTAAAAAAAGAAATCACACTATTTTAAGATTATAGCCTTTAAAAGCCAGCATGCTATTTATTACTGTATGTTCAAATCCACTTTCCAGTCAGTAGAGTGTGTTGCCTATCCTCTGTTTTTAATTTGGTAAAAGTGTGTTATTTATTTAATTTAATCTTGAAGAGCTAAAATGGAATCACCCGAGTGTTAAATTCCATTCCTAAATGTACCTAGATTTGTTGTAAGGGGAGCATAAGAGGTTAGGTTAGGTTAGGTTAGGTTAGTTTCCATGCTTGTACCTCTGTTTAAAAATGCAAACTGCCTTAATCAGAATTGACAGTGAACCAGCGTGTCTTATTGTACGTACTGGAGCACGCTGATATGCAGGGTCTTATTACAGCCCTATGACCTGCACCGCACAGGAGGTCTGATAGATGGCTAGCTCAGGATGAGTCTGATTACCGTGCTGTGAAAAGGAGGGCCAGCGCAGCAGTTGTGGTCGGAGATTGGAGTAATGCCGTTTTTAAGCCCAAATGTTCTCCTCCAGTCAGCAACATCTCATCTCAAATAATCTAGTGCATGTTTTGTGGCATTTCCGTAAATATAAAACCACCAGAGTACCGTCTTAATTAGATGTTAATCAGATGCTTAGTGATAAGGTCTGCTACCATGTCTGCCTCTGTCTTTCTTCTCATACTGCAGATGGTCTCTGCCAACATCCATGGCTCAATCCCTCCTACTGTTTGACAGTCTGTTTGTCTGTGCTTATGGCTTAGCCCTGTTTGTTACATCTCACAGCAACACAAGAACTTGGAACAGTCCATACTGTGATATTCTCAGCATGGCAACTCCAAAAACTCTCTGAGAGTTTCTATTTGAAGATGGTGTACATGTCCTACCAACACTGAAACAAAAATATTCGCTTGCACATTAAACAGTGCAATATACTTTCAAGAACGCAGATAATGAATCAAGTTAAATGCTCTTTAAAGCAAAAAGGCAAATCGAAGTCGTTTTCAAATATTCATTCATATAGCATACTGAACACTGTACAATGTCAAGCTCTCGTAACCACACATTTCGTGTGTACTCCGTTATGTGCCAATGACTCCCTGAGCTGGGTCACTCTGTGCCAATCACTGGTGAAAGAAAGGAGTACAGTGATTATATTCCAAGGTCAGGAACAGACTGATTAAATTGAAACAGCTAAAACAATCATCCCTGATCTGTGCTTTCCTTCAGGTTTCCCATCCATTTTAATTCACCTCATCCTGCTGTGCTATATGATTGGAGCCCTGTTATCTACTCTGTTTCAATATTGTTAATATTAATAACAATTTTATATCCAATACGTGAACCTAAAGACTGTTTCTGAGCTGATCTACTCAGACCTTTTAGCTGGATGTTCGCAGTACTTTAAAATGACTGGTTGCAGTGATGTTAAGGTTCAAATCACTTACTGAGGCTCGGTGAGTTCAGTGTTTTGCAATAGCTTAGAGCCTGTTAAGATCAGATTGTACACCCTTGAATGTCAACTCGCCGTAATTGGATGTAGTTGGGAGTTATCAGATTAATTTAGGATTTATCTGATATGCATTGTGTTCATGTTTGTTTAGAAGTCTGAATTACAAATTCTGATAACTCGTTTTGTCCTTATTTTCAAAAGTCAACGTACTACCGGGGCGTCGTTGACTGTCAGCCATATGAACAGAGATTTTGAGTAGTGCTAAAAACATTCATTCTGCAGGAGGTACAGAGGTATAAAGGAGGCAGATCAGCTGTAGCTGAGGTGCAGATGAATCTCACAAACATTACCAAGTAAGGGCCTTATATATATACACACACATTTGAATGTGACAAATAGGACAAGAAGAATGTCATTCAAGCTTGAGGATGCCTGTCTCGTGTTTTTCCTCATGAATTAAACGACATATCTTAACATATCAGAGGGGTAAACTCCTGTCAATGCCATTCACTGTTGATGTACAAACAAGAAAACAAAAAAACAAAAAAAATTAGAGACCTGTCAAGGACCTTTCATTTGTTATTTGTTGATACATAAAACAGCTGTGCTGTTCGACTGTACGGATAGCCATAATGAGGAGAAAATGTACATGGACAAGCACTGTACCTTTTTAAAAGGAGAAGACCTCGATGGAAACTACGGATTTGTGTCTGCTCTGTCCAATGTAGAAGTTCGCTCTCCATTACAAACCTTATGGGCCTGTTTTCTAAACATAATTGAAGGTTAATCCACTTCTAACATTAATTGCCAATGAGACCTAATTGTAAAGAAACAATTATTATATCGTTAAATAGCTGGCCCAAAATGTTCTGCTTTACTGTGGTGGTATAAGTGATTGCAAGTGTGCAACACTTCGATTCAGTACGATAACAAAGGTCAAATGCAAAATGAGCAAGACAATTTACTGTGTTATGATAATACTGAGTTTCTGTGCTGTACACATTTCTTAAAAAGTTATGGTGTGTTTAAAGTTGGCCTTTGTTTAGGACAGTACTGTGCTGGTTATTTAGATAATGGGTTATTTCTTGGATCATTGCCTAGCCAAGGTATGTATCTCTCTTATCTGTCTGTATGTCTATTTGTCTGTCTCTCTCTCTCTCTCTCGCTCTCTCTCTTTCTCTCTCTCTCCATCTCTCTGTGACAGTTTTGTCTCATATCAAGAGTTATGCCTTCTCCAACTGCTATCCGGTTGGAATCAACAAAATACTTGATTAAGAAAAGAAAACATATGCCTCATTTGAGGCTTATCATTTTAAGAACACTCACTTTTTAAAAGTGTATTCATGTATAACATAATTACTCTGTGTGTATATATTACTAGTGAGTCATTGCTATAATTTTGTCTAGTTATCACTTGACCTTAATGTCATTTTAATGGTACTTTTATCTGTATAATCACAGTTTTTGTTAGTTGATGGTCTGCTTTACATTTTGAAAATGATCTGTTTTAGTTAACCTGATTATTATTGAATTCTCATCAGTTACTTACTATACATCATTAAATGTCATCGCATGAAACTAAAATAATCTGGTAACATAGTTTGTGTAGTTAGTGTTAAGCAAAAAAATATCTAAATAAATATATATTCTATATATACATTTGTATAACAATGATAGATTCATTGTTACTTGATAGTTGTTGTTGCTATGGCAACAAAACTACAACATGGCTACCTTTGTGAATATTAATGGTGATTTTTTTTTTTTTCTTTTCAAACTTCAATTGAAATTATGTACAAGGTTAACTTATTATGAAAGGGAATGTCATTATCTTGGATTAAGAGATGATTGCCTATTTTGTACAAAAAAAAAAGTCATTGAGTCCAAAGTCCATTTGGAGATGTCATGTTATTTCTGTTTTTATGGTTTATTTTTCTAGGGGGGTTGTTGTCTGCTTGAGATAAGTGATTAATAATACAAAGCAGTCATGTTTGAGCTTTAGAATGGACCTGTTGGGTAATCTTGCCTGATTATAGGTATAATGTTGATAAGATACTGTGGTATAAAACAGTTTCACTGCAGGTGTGTGGAGTAATCGTTTTGAAAAGGGCTGTCTGGACTGGTCATTTCCAGAAAGGAACCTAAAGAAAGACTGATTTTGATTATGCGTGAATCTGAAGTCGATGATGTCAGGATCTGGACGAGATGTAGGGCGTAGGGAGCTAAAACCTCCTGATAATGTCTCATTTCTCTGCCTGTGCTTTCTAGCCAGGCGTTAGCCCAGCTGTGCTGGGACCTGCTGTGACCCATTAGTGTACGAATGTGTGTCCTTCACCTCGTTTGCACTTATGTACATAACTGAGTCAAAATATTCAGAATTTATTTTGAATATGCATAGATAAATTCAAAATATAAGTATATATAAGATTTTTCGTTTTTCAAAAACTGATTCAAATATAATGACTGTACTGTCCTTTTGCTAGGTTGTTCAAGAAATGTTTTTGAGGGATGTGTTTGTATTTTGTTTTTGCTAATGCTTTGTTTTTACCATAAGCATGCTATTGGCTTGCTGATAAAATGGAGTAAAAATGAATAGATGCTTTACAGTTTATCATAGTTTACAAACCCACATTACACTGAGCACTATTGCTGTCTATATCAGATTCTAAAGCATGTTGGTGGTGTTTAGACAGGAGGGTCCCTAAAACATATGCAGGTGATGCTTGTACTGTTTAGAAACAGAACGCTTGTTTACGTTGTGAATTGGCTGTTTAATGACCGTGTATTCTGATGTGTTGCGAAAGGAGAGATCGTGTTTGAAATATTTTTTCACGGATCTAAGAGCTGAGATGGATCGGCTTGATCCACTAGTCTGCACTGGTGATGCTCTGCCCCCTGCAGGTGGCAAAAAGTATAACCCGAATAAATGAATCTTTTCCCACCTGTTACGGAGAGCTGACTGTCACCCAAACACAGCACGCACCACCAACATCAGGGTCAGATTGCAGCAAAAGCATTGCAACAGGTTATGAGAAATGTCACTTCGTTTATTGTATTTGGTTCCTTTTTCAGTGTTGGGTTTGCTCAAACACTTACACATTCCCAAACTCTTGTCAATAATTCTGGATATCTAAATGCATATGCTCAAATAGACTCATAATCTGACAAGGAAACCAGACTAAATCAGCTGTTGGAGATAACTTGTACACTCTATGCTCTACAATTGCTTTGGAAGCCAATAATTTTGTTGCCATGGCACTTGTCCTATTAGTGAGGGAGAGACCGGGGTCTTTGCAGAATCCTGCATATTGATCATATTTGCGTGTTCAGTCCCAAACCCTTGACTGTAAACTTAGAAAGCTTGGGCATCTAAAGTCCAGTTTTAGAGAACGTTTATGCACAGAGAAGAACAATTTGATCACTGTGTACATTAGCAAGAAAAGACATAGTTTCTTAAAATATACAACCTCCCACACCCAAACATCTTGTGACCTTAAATATTTTTTACCTTTTCAACCAAGAAAGCCATCTGCCATAATCTGTTTTGTTATCGCATCATATTTATAGATCTGTGCTGAATTTGATTTTGGTGACAATATTGGCAAACGGAAAGTGTTTGATATAGCAAGTTCATACTGTATCTTTGAATGTATAGCATTAATGTTGTACTTAATGTTACAGTTGAGGTTTCAACCCTTAATATAAGTCGTTTTTGTATGTATAAGTCGAGTTTTAAGTACAAACTGTGTGTGCTTTTGTGCAATGGGTTTGACTAGTTCTGGAGTATTGGGCTGTAGTCCCAACAGATATTTTCTTTAACCCTAAATGTTTTCTGAGATTTCCAAAAATACATTTTAAATTGTTAGTTAATACCATTCTGAAGGGGATGATATACTACTAGCTCGTTAAAGAAAAAAATAAGAAATAAGATATTGTTTTAATTATACTTATCGATCACTAGTCAAAGCCCTGCATGTTCAGAGAGAGGTTTAACGAATGTCCACCTTTTTCCAAAGCCATATGTCGTCAATTCCTCTTTCCCCCACTATAGGACAAGATCAAACTGTATGCCCTGACTCTTTCTATGAAATGCTTCTATTTCTATTTAGCGTGTCGTGTTTGTATGTGCTGAAACATTGTGCTTCTTGCCAATCTCTTTTAAGATTATATTCCTGTATAGAAAATATATGGTCTGCTCTTTTTGTTTTACATTTTAATAAAGCACTTAAGTGGATCTCTCAGATTCTGTTTTTCTTAAAGAATGAATAGAATTGAATTAGGGTTTTTTGGGGAAATCATGTTTTTGATGATAAATACAATGCTAATGTATTTTATTCATTTTACATTCAGAACGTGTTCACCAAGTTCAAGCGGTTTTATTGTCATTTCAGCCATATACAGTGAAGCAAAACAACGTTCCTTCAGGACCAAGGTGCTACACAGTACAATAAACTACAAAACATATAGTGCATGTGTGCAGTAGCATGTGCACACAATACAGAACAATAAACAATAAATACAGGAACAATATACATAACAATAAATACAAGGCAACAGTGCAGATAGCACCATTGGTGGTGTGAGCAGTAACGCTCACCCACTCAGGTACTTCAGCCATGTAGCTCTATCTTTTTGACATTGATGAAGAGCCAGTGTCAGATTACACAGCATGAGTGCAGTGAGTCTCTAAATGTACTGTATTATTAATAAAGTGACATAGACATGATTTTATAAATCCTGGCACAAAAAAAACTAAAAAAAAAGAATATCACACCACCATGTCACTACAGCAGTGCCAAGCATGCTTCATAATCATCACGTGAACATTATTTTACTGTGCATGAAGGCCAAAAAAATGTGCTGTCCAGTGGATATGACAGATTTGAGAAATATGAGAAAGTGTGTACATATTCAACCATTTCAAACTGATTTTCAAAAGTTGGCACCATTTTATCGTATTTAAATTGTGTAATCTCTAATTTTCCAAACATTTTTGATGAAGTAAGAAAATATGACATCTGTGTCATGTCATATCTATAGAATAGCAAAATTAGAAGTGTTGGTGGCTGATTAATACAACCCCAAATTGGAAAAAAATTATGATCGTATGGAAAATTCAAATTAAAAAACATAAACAGTGTACCTTACATTTACTTTTATTTCATTTCAGACAGTATGAGATATTTCATGTGTTGTCAGCATTTTATTCATCAATAAATATCCAATCTGTTAGGCCTAAAGTAAGGAGCGGGGCAGTTTAGATGTGGTAATGCGGTAAAGAATCGAAATAGCAATGTGACTTCAAACAAAGGCTGAGTCTATGAGGAGCAAAGATGGGCAGAGGTAGACTGCATGTTTCTGTCTCAACTGTTTCTGATTTGGCTTGCTCAGTATTGTCTTGTTAAAAAATGCAAAGATGTCCCTGGAAAAGATGACACGCAACAAAATACCTGGAATACTGATAAATGTGACCATAATACATGTATCCATAGTCCAAGCCCAGGGAAGTCGAATTCCGGACATTGTTAACATGAGACTTGTTTTTTGAACAGTACCATTTAAGTGATATTTGTGAATGTATTTCTGTGTTGTAGTCTTTGATAAGGGTTTGCCAAAGTCATGCCTTGCTCATGTGGTTATATCAGCAATAAATACATTGTGGTTCTTCATCCAGTGCCATCTGAGGAATTGAAGGTCACGTGCACACTTGGCCATTATGCACTAATTGGAAAAAGAAGTTCCTAAGTACCTCAGTTGATTGATTCCTTAAGGAGTATGCACTAAATATCTGTATCACCTGTAGCAACAGACAATCAAACTATAATCATAATTATAATAAGCACTTAATTCTGGTGAAGGCTGTGGGAAAGCCGTGCCCTGCCAGGGTCACAGGAGGTAGGAACACCCCTGCCAACACATCAATTAGCACTGGTCTTTTTAATGTGACAGGAAACTAGAGCACCTGGAGTAAACAAAACCGACAGAAAACGGTACTCTACTGAGCTCTTGTGGACAATTTTGGCTGCAAATACACTATAATGTCAAAAGTATTGGGACACTACTTGCATTGCATTTATGGTTTGTTTTGTTGCTATTTTATCACAAATCAAACACCTAGACATGCAGCCTACTTTACAAACATTTGGGAAAGAACTGATTGTTGTAAAGAGCTCACTAAATTTGTGTGGTATTGTAATATTTGCAACAGTTGCAACTTTTCCATTATATATACTTCATGATTGACTGTTATTATTTAAAAGTAGAGGTTTTTAGGAACCTGGGCAGACCCTGTGAAGTTACAGTGGTTGCAATGTGGAGTGCTGAGGCACATGCTGCATGAAATCACCAATGATCTGTTAACTCAGTAACTGATATGAGTTCCAAACCTCCTCTGACATTAATTTCAGCAGAAATACTCTCTGCCAGCAGCTTTATGACATGTTTTTTGCATTGCAGAACAGATGCATACAAGCATGTAAAGGACACCACTGGACTCTGCAGCAGTAGAATAGTGCTCTGTGGAGTGATGAATCATGATTTTCTGATGGAAAACGCCAGGAGAACATTACCTGCCTGGTTACATTGTGCCAAATGTATTATTTGATACAGAAAGGACAATGCTATGGGGTTGTATTTAGAGTTGGCCTAGGCCCCTTAGTTCCAAGGAAGCGATGTTTCAGCATACATTTTAGATATATCTGTTTGTGGAAGTCCTTTTTTCTTTTTCCATCATGACTGTTCCCCAGTTCCCAAAGCATGTTCCATAAAGGCATGATAGGTTTGCTGTGAAGAGAACTGTCAAGAACTTGACTGGCCTGAAACTAGCTCTGGCCTTAACTCCAACAAACATCATTGGAATGACTTACCCTGCTAAAAAAAAAAACAAGCATTGACCAGCATCAGATCCATGCTTGTTTAAGTTGGTGTGGTGATGTATGCATCCATAGCAAAAACATGTTCAAAACCCAACAAACCCTGGTCATCACCAGGTCCAGCATCATGCTGGTCAGTTATTTTTTCACTAGGGTAAGAACACATTGCAAGTCAGGCCCCAATCTCGTCTAACATCAGAATCTGATCTAACTAATGCTCTGCTGATTGAATGGGCAGAAATTCCCACAGACACAGTGCAAAATGTTACAGAAAGCCTTCCCAGAAGAGTGACAGCCATTTTAGATACAACGGGATGACCAACTTCATCTTGGATTTAGAAAGGTATGTCACAAAAACTTGTGTAAGGTGTCCAAAACGTATAAAGTGTTTGTTTTAGAAATGTCTACCTATTGTTCTGTTTCTTAATCCAGAAACGGATAGTAACTGAAAACACATTTTACACATCAAAACCTAACGGTCAGTTAACGATGTAAACTGTAGACTAAATTGAGGTATTTATTTGTTCGGTTAGATTTCAAATCCTGTATCTTCCAATGCGAGAAGGGTGTAGGCGTGGCTTGTTAAACCCTGACGCGGATGGCTAACGGTACGTGTTTCCTGCTCAGCAGCCTAGTTTTCTCATGCGCATTAGTGCGCTAGTGTGCGGTTTGGAACGCGGCCTGATGCTTTAAAGTAACTGATCCAGAGTACAGTGTAGTGGCCGATAAGGCTGAGGCGGGCCAGGAGGGAGAGGCCACAGGCTCAGGAGAAGGCGAATAGAGACGTTTTATGTAGATCCCGAATAACTGTGGCTAGTAGAAACCGTAACCTGTTGGCTGAATTGAGGAGGAGGACCTGCAAGTGCAACAAATGTCCAGCTGTCGGGAGTTTTCGAGCGGAGCTAATATAGCTAAATAGCTTTTAGGCAGCAGAGCTCGGAGTGACTGTAGGACACCAGTGTATTCACATGGGCGCCGAAATGGGAGCAAGTACAATCTCGCTTTGCATCTGCCCGCTTTAGTTATAAGGGCTTGTCTGGGTCTTATAACGGGCGTTTTAATTATCTGCAGCCTTCTTGATCATGTGCACTTAATCGAAATCAAAGCCGAGTATAGATGGGGCAGGGGCGTTTGGGTTTAACTAGCTAGCACAGCTACAGCTAGCTGGCCTTCTAGCTGCATCAGAGCACAACAGTTCCGATCTAAACGCACTTTTGTGGATTTACGTGATCGGATCGATCGCATTTGAGTTGCCGATCAGGTTTCGATTGAAAGCAGGTTGCTTTTATAAGGTGGTCGCTTGCTTTATGAGGGGAAGTCGATAAAGTTAGTTGCTAGCCGCGGTACGCCAATCTTTTAGCGCCCAGTCCCAATGAAGGAGTACAAAGTGGTGGTGCTGGGCAGCGGCGGCGTGGGCAAGTCTGCCCTCACCGTGCAGTTTGTCACAGGTACCTTCATCGAGAAATACGACCCCACCATCGAGGACTTCTATCGGAAAGAGATCGAAGTGGACTCGTCCCCTTCGGTACTGGAGATTTTAGACACCGCCGGAACCGAGCAGTTCGCTTCCATGCGAGATCTCTACATAAAGAACGGCCAAGGCTTCATCTTAGTCTATAGTCTTGTCAATCAGCAGAGCTTTCAGGTAAGATTTATGTTTACGGTTATATTACTTCTGATCGCTTACAGTCATTCGTTTTGAAAGTGTTCTGCTCATGCCACACCTTGATAAAACACTGTCTCGAAGAGGCGAGGACGATATGACTTCCGTTCTCCAAAAGAGCAAGCATTTCTGTTCAGGACCAGAAAGTGTACGAGTAGTCAACAGGTCAGATTTGTATAGCCTCTGACGTTAACATTCTTTCGGTTTCTGATAGGACATCAGACCAATGCGAGACCAGATAGTCCGAGTGAAGCGCTTTGAAAAGGTCCCCCTCATCCTGGTGGGCAATAAGGTGGACCTGGAGTCAGAGCGAGAGGTCGCTGGGTCTGATGGCCGAGCCCTGGCACAGGAGTGGGGCTGCCCGTTCATCGAGACGTCTGCCAAAAGCAAGACCATGGTGGACGAGTTGTTTGCTGAGATTGTGAGGCAGATGAATTATGCCACTTTGCCTGAGAAACAGGAGCAGTGCTGCACAGCGTGTGTGATGCAGTGAGGTCCAGACCTTACCGCACTCTCCACAGGTATGATGCTGCTGACGACGAAGGTTTTTGTTTTTTTTAATTGAGTTCAGACTCTAACATGTTACTGGACAGGGACGGCTCAGCGGCTAAGGCTCTGGAGTGCTAATCGGTTCAAATCCCAGCTACAGTACTGTACAAAAGTCTTAGGACACGGTTTTGATCAAATGCTGTTGGACCATATATAACAGTAGTATTAAAAGAGAGAAACTTTCTTTAGGCTACAGTGGCAAGTGTTTAGTATGAAAACTTCATCAAATCGACTTCCTGATCTGTGCATCTGACCTTTATATACAGCTCTGGCGTTGATCTTGAACAAAGCTGGTTGTATTCCAGAAGCCTCCCGGAAGCACAAGAGTCACATTTTACTTGTCAGGCATCAGAGTTGTGTCTTCAGGACACCAGGCTTTGAGTGCAGAACAAGCATTCTACAGCAGAACACATTTTTACAGTGATTTAACCATGATAAACCTAGTGGAAGTTCTGTAGGTGTCCACCTATCAGTCACCAGTCATGGCTAATTGTACAAAAAAAAACGCATGTTCTGTACAAGTTGTTCAAGCATGTTCCCAAGTTGCATAACAACAGCAAAAGCTACGCACTGGGCCAATATCCATTATTCATATATTTTACCTAAAAAGGGGAAAGTCTGAAAGCTCCTAAAAATAGTGAACCTCACTTGTCCCAACAACGGTTCCCTCGACTGGTCATGAGAAATGTCTCTAGCTTAAGTCAGCTAGCTACTTCAAACTGGCTTTATTCTGTTATCATTAGACCGCACAAAGAATGTGGCATGAAGAACAAAACCAGCTCAGCTCAGCGTCAGACTGTTGAGGCATAAAGCGCTGTCTAGACTAGTGTCAGGAATATCAGAGTAGGGAGATTCCCAGCAAAGAAAGAGGAAAACCCAATGTCCCGAATGACATTTAATGTACTAAAATAACAGGAAACTCATGGAGCAGTTCTCTATTGATTCATCACCATTCTGTCATACTGAAGTTGGATTTTTTTTAAGTGTGATTATATAAGGAGAAGGACATTTGATGCAAATTCCTGTATCCTGAATGCAATTAAAATGTAAATTCGGTCAGCCATGACTTAATTTAGTGGTAATGGAAATATTTTAACTAGAATGGTGCAGCCTAGCGATGGGCACGCCGAGTAGTGGGTGTATAAAGAGTAATTCATTGTTACTCCATCTATTATCTTCCACTTAATCCACATGGGGTTGCGGGGCAGCTGGGTAGGCAATCCATCATAGGACGCACACAGTGATGCACATAGTCTCACACTAAGGGCCACTTTAACAGTTAACCTAACACGCAAGTCTTTGGACTGTGGGAAGAAACTGGAGTAAACCCACGCAGACACTGGGAGGACAGGCCACTCCACCCTGGAACTGAACCTGGAACCTTCTTGCTGTGAGGCAGAGGTGCTACCTACCAAGCCACCGTGCTGCCCCATTTAGTTACTGAAACAAAGCAAAGCACCCCGTGTTTCCCCACTAATTCTGGTTAGGGCCATTGGGGAGGGTTCGGAGCTTCTTGAGCGTCTTCAGAGGTACACCTTGGACAGGGATCCATAAGCACTGTCCCCATCTAGAGACTGCAAATCCCAAGCAGGATTTGAAACCTGGATCTCAGAAACTGTTGTTTCCAGCAGGTGGCTTTTCTTCTGAGTTACCAGATTTCGTGCTGCCATTTTACACTGCCTGCGAAAATTGGGGAATATTACAAAATGAATATGAAGTGATTAAAAAAAAAAAAACAGTTGATTTTATTTCAATAAACAAGATCATCAAATAAGCAAATTGAAAGTCAACAGTTGGTCGATATTGGTTCAGTTATGCAAATGAGATGCAAACTCGGTTATGGTGATTGAGTAGCAAGTGACATATTCTTAGGGGTGAACAGAAGCATGTTAAGCATGTAAGAGTGCCCCACACTGACTTTTCAGTAGGGTGTATGGTCTCGCACGACTGCCAAAACACACTGGCAGCGATGGGGCATGGACAGGATCAGATTGTCCAGCAGTTCTTGTTCACTTCAGATCAGGACACTGATTGTCAGGCTTTAAACTGAACCATGTCATGTGACGATGATCATCAGCCCAACTTCTATGGGTTCTACAGTGTTCCGCAGTTAATAGAATTCATACCATTGGTCACCGGGCATGCAAGGCAAAACAGCCGTTTTCATATGGTGTGAGTGCATGTCCGTTGTCCAGTGGCAGCAAGAAACTGTCCCAGCAACTCTTGCATTTTTGCACATGCTCCTTCTTGCCAATACGGTCAAGTAGTTTTCATCTCATGCTGTAGTGGAAGCTGGACGACTCTTCCCTAGTCGTCTTCGTACAGTTCCAAGTGCTGTTGCCACTATTGTCTATGTTTGACCAACTTCAGGACAATTTGCAGCTCTCCAAGCTTCACATTCAGCAGGCTGTTGAAGATCAGGGAACGTTCAGATACTCCTGCAGTTTCAGCCTTTATAAAGGGCATTTTCATCAGTAGAATTAGTTGTTTTTGCATCTCGTTTGCATTATAGTTTTATTTTTCTGATGTTCTTGTTTAATAAATGTAAGCAAAAGTCACTGAAAGTCCCCCCTCCCCCCACCCCTGCATACTGAACATCCATACTGCTCAAAAATTAGGGGCTATTTCATTTTGAATGCAAATATAATTTTTGTGAGCAGTGTACTTTAGAACAGATTGTTTTTCCATGAAGGGATATTATACTCAGGTGATCCATACTGCACAGCTTCCTTAAATCGTTATCTCTATAAAACAAGAGGGAAACATTATCCTTTTGTTTTACTGTAGTGGTTCATTGCATTGTCTTCTTTCCACACTCAAGGGTCCATTTGCACCTAACTGTAATACATGTGGTAATTGGAGCTGCTATCTAACCTGATTTATGTTGGTGCATTAATATATGCCATTAATGATAGTATTTAACTCAAAATTTGATTGCTGTCTATGTAGGACATATGATTGGCAATATGGCCCCTCGCTATAGAAGTGTAACCTATTTTATTGTATAAAAATATTTTGTTTTTGATGAATATTGTTGTGATAAACCATATAGCTTTATTTAGTAATCTCCTCTAAAGCACTTAATTAATGCTTGATTTATCTCTTTGCATACAATCAAATGAGTATGATGACCTCCTCGTTTCTACACTCATCGTCCATTTTATCAGTTCCACTTACCTAATGATCAGGACCCCCACAGGACCAGCACAGATCAGGTACTATTGGGAGGTGGTGGTCATTCTCAGCACTACAGTGACACTGATGTGATGGTTTTGTTAGTGTGTTTTGCTGCTACGAGTGGAAAAGACAGCAGTGCTGCTGGAGTGTTACAACACCCCTATATCACTGCTGGACTGCCAACCAAAAATGTCCAGCTACCAGCATTCTGTAGGCAGGATCCTGTGAGTACTGATTAAGGATTAGAGGATAATTAACACAGCCTGTGCAGAAACTGGTCTACAATGTGGAGAAATAAATTAGATACCAGAAAAACACGCACTAAACACACCACCCCATCAGTGTCGGTGCAGTGCTGAGAATGATCCACTTTCCAAATAGTACACGATCTGTGCTGTTCCTGACAATTGGAAGAACAGTCCTCAACCCAAGTCTTTCTACCAAAAACATGGGTAAAGTGTGAAATGTTTTGGAATTGTGGGAAATTGTTGAGCTTATTTCAAAAGAAATACTGTGGAAGCAGTTTGTGAGCAAACCTGCAAACATGCCACAGTTGAAGCAACTCTGTACTGAGAAATAGGCTAAAACGCCAAGCTAACATGCTACAGTTATTAGAAATTTGTTTATCAATTAAATTGAATAAATGATGCAGCAGGCACCTCATTGGTACTCAGTAGTTTGATACTGCTCAAAAATATTAAATATAACCACATTTTTGTATGCAGAGTGGGTTTTCTCCTTGCACAAAGGAGCAGCTACTGGTCCATTTTCAGACGTCTCCAATAATATTCAATTGAATTTAAGCCTGGGCCTCTTACTGGCCCACATGAGAACGTATAGAATTGTCTCGAAGCCACTACTTTTATCTTGGCTGTGTGCTTAGGGTCGTTGTCTAGTACGCTGCTCTGGAGCAGGTTTTCTTTAAAGATATCTCTGTACATATTCAGCTTTCCCTTGACCCTGACTAGTCTCCCAGTTAATGATACCAAAAAACAACCCCTCACATGATGCTGCCACCAATGCGCTTCACTGTAGGGATGGTATTGGCCAGCTGATGAATGGTCCAGACATTTCTGTACCCTTGCCTAGACTTCATGGCTTGTTTTGTGCTCTGCCATATACTGTCAACTATGGGACATTTATATAAACAGGTGTGTGCCTTTCCAAATCATGTCCAATCAAGTAGATTTACCACAGGTGGACTCAAGTTGTTAAACTGAAGGATGTTCCACTAACATTTATTGTGATGGTCAGATGCATAGATATAAATTCCAAATGATGCACACACCTTGTAGCACATCTGCATCAAGGTTTGAAATGTGCAATCTGAGATGCTTTTCTGCTCACCACATTCATATTTTAATATTCAAGTGACCTTTTTCTCTCCAACAAGTCATTTTTGTCTACAGAGCTGTTTTTTTTCCATATCGAAAGACTGTTGTGTGCAATACTCCCAGAATATTTATAGAAGTATCCAAACCAGCAGTCCTTCCACAGCCAGTGTTAGTAGGATCACCGTTTTCCGCTGTGAGCATAACCTGAAGCGTCAGTAACTGTGGAACACTAACTTTTTGGTCATGGTCTAGTAGCATAATCACTGAGCCACTACTGCCCACATTTTCTGAGTGAGGTCCATCCCAGAAGCTTGGGGGATCGAAAGAATGATGTGTAAACACTCCCCAACTCCTTTATTAACTAGGACCCCCACTGCTCTCAAAAGCAATAACTGTGCTTATAGTGCTCATGACCCTTGTTTATAGGACTGCATGAGTTGTGCTGCTGCTGCAAGATGATTGGTGAATATGGTATTTGCAAGGGAATATTACAGATTTATTTTCATCTGTAATTGTTAATTTCACTCGGACCTGGGGGAAAAAAAACACCTTTGGTCACATTTCAGTCACTTACAACATAACTTATTGTGTTTCTTTTTTCCAGCCACACACCTGACAGGATGCCCTTTTAAACCAGTGTCTGCTTCAGTGATGTTTTGACCCCATGAGCCACATCAGTGTCACTGAGCCGTCTGAACTGAGACTAATGAGGTCACCTGACAAGGCTTGGATTTGCTGCAACTTAAAGCAGGGATGTTGAATTCTGACTTTCATTGGTCTCTGTATTGTAGAGCACATTATATTATACAGTATATATCCAGTATACTGGGCTTTTTTGGGAACTGCATGATGAGCATCAGTGGGAGGGCAGAGGACTTTGAAAACAGGGCCATCCCTGACAGGGCTATTAATATCTATTTTCTTAGAGGGGGAACTTCGTTATGTATGAGCAGGGCTTTTCAAGCCTGTAAAATGCCGATGGTGCTCAGATGTATATCCCCAGCTTTTCTTTTAACATTTTAAGTTTATCTACTTTTAAAGTGATAATAGCCATTATACGGGTTTGACACCTGGATCATCTAACTTTGTTTTTTCGCTTCTGTTTTGTATGCTTTTTCCCTATCTCATAATACTCTATTTATTAAAATCTTTAATTACAACAATGGACACATTGCATTTTTATGTTCCACTGGCCTTTTTTTTGCTATTTGTGACAGTGTGCATTGTTTCTGAAATGAAGCATTAATGACGCCTTAAATGATTACATTCTCAAACTTGAGTCCATGTTTCCTGTCTTGTGTATTTTCATTACACACACACACACACTTTCATGTTCTATGACAGTCACAAAGAGTAAAATAACCTAAACCTAAGAGTAGATTTAACCTAGACTGGAATGCCAAGGCATTAAATATGGTGTGACAGCTTATATGTCAAGTTGATCTCAGTATCTTTTCAAAGAATGTGTTCATATATTTATACTTACCCACAAAAAATTAGGGGATATTTCAAAATGAAACACAGAGGCTCCCACAACAATCTGATCCTGTTCATGCCCCATTGCTGTCAGTGTGTTTTGGCAGTCTTGTGTGATCCTACACCCTCCTGAACAGACAGTGTGCACTCTCACCACTTTGATATGCTTCTGTTCACTAACGTGAATATGTCGCTTGCTACTAATCAGGATCAGGCAAGTTTGCATAATCTAACTTTCTTTGACTTTTGATTTGTTTTCTGAGGATCTTGTTTATTGAAATAAAATCAAATTCTTTTTTATTACTTCATATTCATTTGGAAATATCCCCGATTTTGTGAGCTTATTGCTTCCAGCTGCTGTAAAGAAAACCTGGTAGCGTGTTTGTGGTCCCATTAACAACAGGCCTTTATGTTGATCAAATGTTTGATGCATTCAGTATGAACATTTGCATAGGAATTAATTTCATGTACATCATATTTTAGAAATAAGATTTGTTTTTTATATTGCTTTTATGATCCTCCTGCAGATGGCACTTGCGCTTATATTTAATGCTTTGGGGGCAGCACGTGATTTTCCACATGGTGTAAAGAACCGAAAATGTCATTTACATGGCCTAACTTAACTTTCACTTAAATGAAAAAATGTTGCTTACACCAATATGTTGTTGGATCAACAGCTGCTATATTGCCATTTTTGGACTACCTTATGCAACGTTACAACATTTATTTCATGAAGTCTTTTTCAACGTATCCCAAAGAGACACTCAATGCAGTGAAGATCAGGATATTAATAATTTCATCATTTGAACCTAATCAATGCTCTGAGTTCAAGAAAAGTGCATGAAAAATTAAATCGATTATTATCCTAGGCCGGCTTGGTGGGATATGATGATGTCTCACAGTGAGAATGTCCTGGGTTCAATCTCCAGCAGGAGTGGTCTGGACTTACTGTGTGATGTATTGCTTATTTGAATTACTGTTATTGGCATCAGAGGCCATTTCAGTGACACACACATACACACAAGGTTATATCTGTACACAAGTTTTCCTCAAGACTTGTCACATATATACCCTCAAGTCCAATATAGCCAACTAGCACGTAGGACTGTAAACCCACACAGACACAGGGAGGACACGCAGACTCCATCAGAATGGACTGGAATAAAACAAATCTGGACTCTGGAATCAGACAAGAGTCCAATCTATATGATGTCTTGTATGCATTTTATTATAATTAACCTAACTAACAAGTGGTTTTCCTATAGACAAGGACCAGTTTAGTCACATCCTGTTGGACTCATCACTGTGTGTGTGTGTGTGTGTGTGTGTGTGTATAAATCATCGAACTTTCACTATTAAACATAGATGTGATGGGTACTATTTATTTATTTTATTTATATGATTCAAGAACTGCAGAAGTTCTACATTGTAGAAGAACTACATTTATTCTGTGTTGTTGACAGTTCACAATCCAGGTTTTAATGGGTTGGATATTTTTAGTAATTTTATCTTCCTAGTTATTTGATTTGCTTGGTGCAGGCCAATAATTTAACCTAATCAGAAACCCAGTAACATCTATTCCGCAACCGCAGGATATGCCTTCTGATGTGGATGGAAAAAATGAGAAGTTACTCGTTGAATCATATATGGTTCAAAAATGCTTTCAACTAAAACTTAATCAGCGGTCACATTTTCTCTTAGCCATTTGCTTATTTGAAGACAAACAGTCACATTTTGACCAGCCAGTGTATATATAGCAAATTACTTTCTACCGCTTATGTTAGAATACACTTTGAAATGTTTACTACACCCTCACCACATAGTTTATTAGCTATACCTCCTTGTTTCTACACCCATTGTCTATTTTATTAGTTACACTTTCCAAATAGAAGCACTCTATAGTTTTACAATTACAGACTGTAGTCCATCTGTTTCTCTAAATACTTTGCTCATCCCCTCTACTCTGTTCTCGATTGGCCAGGACCCTCATAGGTCAAGCACAGATCAGGTACTATATGAGTGCTGAATCATTCTCAGCACTACACTGACACTGATGTGGTGGTTGTGTGTTAGTGTGTTGAGCTGATATGAGTCGATCAGACATAACAGTGCTTCTGTTGTAAGTTGTAAACCAAATCAGTGCCACTACTGCACTGAAAATAGTTCACTAACCAAAACTGATTAATTAGACAATGCCTACCAAAAACTGTGCAGCAACAGATGAGATACTGCCTCTGTCTCTGAGTAATATGGAAAACGTGTCTAATAGAGTGCTTATTGAGTACGGACAAACTCCAAACTCCAGCAGCACTGCAGTGCTGAGAACGAATCACCACCCAAATACTGTAGTTCCTGATCTTTGTTTCTCCTGACCATTAGAGAACAGAGTAAAGGAGACTAATAAAGTATGTAGAGCAATGATGATGATGATGAACTACAGTCTGTACGTACAGAACTACAAGTTACTTCTATATTATCAGTGGAACAAATTATACAGACGGTGTGTGTGGAAAGAAGGACTTATATATAACTAGTAAAGTAAGCGGCGAGTCAGTTACTTTTATTTTGAATCTGGGAGCACACGCCTTTGTTTCACAGGAGCTGCTCCATTAAAATCATGAGTCGAATCTAACGTTTGATTCTCTGTTAAATACATACAATTCAGCAAGTTCTCGAGTCACTTGAGAACGTGCCAGTGGAATCTAATTTAAATTATTTAGCATGCTGGGATCGACTCGATTGTCTATGTCTGGACCAGGACGATCCACATTTCGGGATTTATTGCTCGCTCTGCTGTGGCTATGTAAATAAACTGGGTATTCGCTGACAGAATGAAAACCGTGTTTGTCACAGTCGGAACAACAAGCTTTGACGATTTGATAGTCACTATGACGTCAAGTGAAGTAATAAAGGTAGTCCCGCATTCAGTTTACCTTATACGTTCAGAAATAATGTTAGCTAGCGTTAGCACTTACTCTGCCATATTAGCTTGATGGTTGTGGCTTGTCACTGCGCAGGCGCTGTTAGATCACGGCTACACTGATGTGGTGCTTCAGGTGGGACGCGGCTCGTTTGATTCTGATCCTCACAGCTGTCCAGGACTCAAGATCCAAACCTTCAAGTTTAAGGAGTCCATAGCCGAGGATATCCAGGCGGCTGATCTGGTGATTAGTCATGCTGGTAGGTCAGCAAAGCAAATGTAATCAAATATAGGGGTGCTCTTGTTGGAGTTATGTGGATCTCTAAATCGGAGATTCTAACAAACAAAGAGATCGTTGAAGTTTCCTGTTGCTGTTCCTCACGGACTGTGCCAAAATGGAGAGTGAAAAAGGCCAGCCGTGAGTGGAGGAATTTAGTTTTTAACTAGCTTGGCGACCATCCTCCTGTCTCCTACCACCTGCACTGGGTCTAGGGGACAGGATGATGGTAGGCAAGCTGGCATCCATGCTATAGAATGACCCTAAATGAAATGCCTGCACTGCTATTTTCCCTAGCCCTGCTAACCAATCTTTGGACATCATCGATGACCCATATGTACCTTTATTAATATTGGTATCAGTTATTCATGGAAATTTCTTTCTCAGGTAGTGAAATCCATCAACACCTTTGTTCACTGCTTTCACAAAAAAAATCACCAGTTCACATTTTATATTCAGAGGAGACAGTATGCTCCTTGTGGTATGATTTATTATTTATGATTTTGCTGAAACCACCTGCAACACTAATGACAGTCAGGTGGAGTGAGGGCGGGGAGTGGAGGTGTAGAAATAATATTCTTTTATATTATGCCATTATGATCAGTGTATTCAGCATTTGTATTATATTAAATTTATTAAGCTTATGAGAAATTAACAAGTGAGGAAACAAGTCATGGAATAGCCTATTTAGAGTATTTATTGTCTCATTATTAATTTCAGTAACATTTACACTACTTACCCCCTTTATAAAATAATCTGTCCTTATTTCATGGAGATGGATGAGTTCGGAGCTAAAGGAGGTTAGTATTCCTGCACATCTGGTTTATAGTGTGTTCATAATGCATGCCTTTGAAACTTGGTTGTCAAATAAAAAATCTGAACAGGAATATAAACGCGGAAACGTTCATTGAACTGAAGCGTTTTCTGAACACAAGTTGATCTTGTAATTATGTGGTGCCATCTAGTGATCATTGTTTATCAATAACAGCATCCTTGCTAGAAAACTGCTGTCATTTGACTGTGCTAGCGGTGCTTTTAATAGGTAAACCCAGCATGTGAAGCAGAAATGTTGCGTCACATTTTGAAAAATATAGCGCAGTATACCGAAATACCATCGCCCAACCAAACCCCAATAATGACAAGTGCAATGCACCGTGAATCGTTTTGATTTACTTGCAGGGACTTACTGCATACTGTTTACCCCTGTATAAATTATGCAGCATTATTTGGAATAATGTTTATTTTGTGGACAGAGTTTCTTCAGACTTACACCATACTGATTTTGAGACATTTCCTGTGACCACGTATGCTACCATGTTATCCTTTGTGGTTACAGCAAACGAGACAAAAAAGTCACAGAGGAAACCTCGAACACAAGAGCTACGGTACTTGCATTTAGGAACAAGGGTGCTGAAATCAGCAATGACCTAAGTCAGAGAATGATCAGTAGGAGTTGGAGAAGTCTCTAAGAACTGAGTCTGTATTCGTTTGTTAATGTATTTGATTTACTTAACGTCGATTATTGGCATCAGTGGCAGTTTCAGTGTCACGCACAAGAATATATCTACACACAACTCTTAATTAGGTAAACATAGGTAATTATAAGCCTTTCTCTGACATAACATTAAATGTATAATCTATTTCTGCCTATTTTACACTAATCACTCACATGACCATGCTATATTATATATAAACTGGGACTGTGGTAGCCTAGCGGTTAAGGTACTGGACTCTGGACAAGAAGGTCCAGGGTTCAAATCCCCCCTCTGCCAAGCTGCCACAGTTGGGTCCTTGAGCAAGACCCTTAACCCACAATTGCTTGGATTGATTTTCTTAATCTCTTGGATACCGTCTTAACTGGTGAAAATATTTCCAATTACTTTGATTATTGTCTGTTTAAGTGGTGGTTAAAGTTGGTTCGAATGTAACATTAATTTCAGGCATCTCTAAATTCAACCACAAACATTATTTCTGTACAGTCTAATCTATAGAATCTGATTAATTGTCTTTTGTTCAGGGTTTGTTCTCTGCTTATGGGAACTCAGAAGTCTCCTAAAGGTTCTTCTCCTTACTAATAAGTTTTTTGTACCATAGGAGCTCTTTAGGGGTTAAGATGCTTTATGAATCACTTTTTTTGTTATGGAATTGGCAGGGGTGAGATTGATGCTGGACGTTCTCAGTAGTCAGACCTTAATGAGATCGGAGTTGGGTGACAACAGGTAATATCAAGGTAATGTGAGGAGATCATTACTGGATTAGATCAGTTCTTTTCGAGAGCAGATGTGAGATTGGAACTGGGTGAGATCAGCTGTAAGTGAGATCAGACCTTTACGAGATCTGTGCTGGATTAGAAATTGAGATTGGATCGCACTGGGTGACAATGGATCTGGATGGCATCACCTTTCTTTGAGATCAGATCGGAAGAGCTTTTTAGGGTGGTTGTCGTTGCTAGGTTATGTGTGTATGTCACGGAGTAATACTTCTAGAGCATCAGCCATCCAGCAATGGCATGGCTAGAACATCCGTCAGCCAATCAGATTGCATGGTCTGAAGTAACTGTGATATAATAGCTGATATAACCACATGAGTATTGGGATACTTTTGCAAACATTTGTCAGTTACATTCACAAATGCCACTTAAAATTTTTTTAAAAAGAAGTCTTATGTTAATCATGTCCAGAAGTGGCATAAACTTTCCTGGGCTCCGAGGCATCTATGATGGACCATCACTAGAAATGTATATTGTGGTCAGATGTATAGTATTCCAGATCTTTTTTGGAAAAATTGACATGTGCTCTGGGCCAAAGATGAAAAGGACCATCCAGATTATTATCAGCAAGAAGTCTAAAATCCAGGGTCTGTCAATGTATGAGGTTGTGTCAGTGCCCTGCAAAGGTCATGTGCACTTTTGCGATGGCAGAATGAATGCAGAAAAGTACACTGATGTATTAGAGCAACATATGCTGCCTTCAAGGCATCATCTTTTCCAGGGACGTCCACGTATTTTTCACCAAGACAGCGTAGAAACCACGTAATGCACACATTACAATTGCATGGCTGCGGAACAAGTGGGTACAGGTAATGGACTGGCTCACCTGCAGTTCTGACGTGTCCCCCAATAGAGAATGTGTGGAGAATTTTGGAATGAAAAATGTTACAACAACCTCATACTGTTGCACATCTTAAGACGTGTTAACAGTGTGCATTTCAAATCAATTATATGGGAAGTTAAATATGGCTTAATTGTTTTGCATGGGTGGCTTCCAAAACAAATAAAAGTTGTCCCCAAAATGCAAACTTAAATTTCTATAATTTTAGGAGTAACTTCACAGCCCGGAACTGAAAAAAGGTGGGTTAGCAGATTTCCAGGATAAAATTATTCACCTACTTTTAAATGGGCTTCTATGGGCTACAGTGCAAGCATTTAGCATGACCTCCGCTGAACAATAGCAGCATCTGGCAATTGGAAGAAGAAAAAAAATTTGATTAATATGAATGCATTTCTACTCCAAATCTTTAAGAATATAAGTGATTTTTGTAGATGATTAGTACTTGATTTATTTGATCCTATGGTGGATAGATCAGAGTCAAATCATAGGGTATGTTTGAAGTGCTTCACTCGTTTACTCATGCACTAATCACTAAATGGTGCGTCTTGTGTCAAACACTATAGGGTAGCAGTGAGTAACACAAACAAAGGAATTCAGACATACGCTGGAAACAAATGACCTTTCATCACATAAACCAACCAAAACTTTACCAAGCCTACCTGCCCTGTCACAACACTTACTGTTTACTTACAGAGTAATACAGTTTAGCAATGTTTTAATTTAGCTGACAGTGCTTGCCAAATGTAAAATGTCACTCATTTGTCCGATAAACTGTACTTGTATTTGTACACAGAAGTCATCTCTCTGTTGGTTTTGGATCCACCTGTCATCTTTGCCGAGTAAAGCCAAAGGAAACCGTTACTCATTTTGTTACATTAGTCCATAAGTAGTGTATATGGACTATATTTACTATGCATTATGGGTAACAATGTAGTGTACTAAACAGGGAATTGTCCACTGAGAGTTCAGACAACCATAGAAAATGACCGACTCTCTAAATAGTACATCAAATAGTAAATAGGATGCTATTGCAGACAGACCTCTGTAAGTTTACCTGTTTGCATATCCCCAGGCTACTTTGACATTCCATCAGTATTCGTGTTATTTACATATTTTCTGCTTACTATATACTGTGGGCAGGGGTTAGAATGATAAGTGTATAAAGTATACATGTTCAAACCCAGCATCTATTTTTGGTAGGTGATAAAAGTATTTTTAAAACTGTCACTTCTATTTGTACTAGTTCTGTATTCTGTTATTTTTTTCTTCCTAGGAGCAGGGAGCTGTTTAGAGACACTAGGAGCTGGAAAACCTCTTTTAGTCGTGGTTAATGATAAGTTAATGGACAACCATCAACTGGAACTGGCCAAGCAACTGCATGCTGATGGCCATCTCCTCTACTGTACCTGCAGGTGTGTGCATTGCCATGAAATTAACAGACACCGTTGTTGCAGTTCCAGCTGATCTAATCATTTACTGAATACTGCCTTTACAAACGTTTAGATTTTTACCAAAGACTTGCTATTTGCTGTTGTTTTCTACACATGGTAATATAATTCCTAGTTTGTATTTTTTTTGCAGTTTTCTTTAAACTGCTAGTAAATCATAGTGCTAGCAACCTCCCCTCCCTCAGGCACTGTCTGTACATGATGCCCAGCCCAGCTAGAAGGCACTGCTGGGACGTTGTGTCATTAAACAGACATTGACCAGATAATCTTTTTTATGGTAATATAATAACTGTAAAAATGGTATCAAGCCACAAGCTACAGTCTACACAGCATCCTTAATGTCATCTCACTAGAAACCTAAACCGTTATAGACGTACTACATCTTTTTTAAATTTTTTTATTTGAATGAACAACCAACAGAAATTCTAGAAAATACATGAATTTAATGCTGCAACCCTGTGTAGCCATAATAATTTAGGATGGTATGATGGAAGCGATACGTTTGTCCGACGGATAATATAGCAGACAATATTATGAACAACATGGAAGATCAGCTATCAGAAATAGATTGAGAGAGGAGAGAATGTGAACCAGTGTTTATAGTTATAGATTCGAGAGAACATGCAGGTAGTAAGGAGACAAACATAGAAGTACTACTTACAATAGTACATGCATATATACTTAAGAACACCATTTGCAGCTTGTTACAAATACACTGCTCACAAAAATAAGGGGACACTTCATTATGGGATATTTAATTATAAAATATCTCCTTCTTTATGTGAGCAGTGTAAGTCATAGACACGAGTAACGTGCACAAAAATTGACTACACACATAATTAGAACTGAGTTGGAACAGTCTCTAATCCAAACGTAGCTAACAATCATGGCTGGTGAGGCAGTTACACACACATGATTGGTGGACTCATGGATCTTCAGCATAGATTGGCTGTTGAGGTGATCAGCTTTTTACAGCCGCAAAGTCCAGAGTTAAAAGACAGATTTTTATTTCTTAAAGTTTATTATAAATTTAAAGAACTCGAGTGCTAAAGTGAACAAGCATTGATTGGATGGACTTTTAACGCTGTATACCCGTACTAATTCAGTTTAAAAGAGTTTTATTGTGCATTGTAAAACTGAAAACGAGAGAACCCCCCCCCCCCCAAACCCCTCCTTTTGGTTTGCTTTTCAGTTTCCTAATGTATTCTGAGTCATTTCCACTGTATTATGATCTAGATTACATGCACTGTCTCTGTTTTTGTATTTTAGCACACTTGCAGAGACTCTGCGGAACATGGACCTGTCAACTCTGTGTCCTTTTCTGCCTGGTCAGCCTGAGAACTTTTCCAGGATTTTAGACAAGGCTGTCGGACTTATCTAATTATTATTATTATGTGTTTTTGCCATATTGGAGGCAGACGGCACACCAAAGCATTTTTCTTGAGTGCTGCTGACCCAATTGAATGAACTGGTGTTTGACGTGATGTCTCAATGACAATGTTGATCTAACCAAAATAACATTTTAAGAATTATAAACCTAAAGAAGACTGTTGGTGTTTATACTGGATATTGAGCCTAATGTGACAAATAATCAATAAATACATTTTTAAAAACTGGTATGTGCATGTGTAATAAAAGATTGACAATAAATTACTTCTCTGCTAACACCCCCCCACCCACTTTCCTTTTGCTGATGTTAGCAGAGAGTATGAAATCATTGGAGGAAGTAAAACGCGGAAGCGTGTGGAAGGCAGTACGTTTTGTGTAGTAAGCCAGCCAGTGCCGTCTGTGCTCTTAATACAGAGCTGAGCCATGACTTTTGTGCCATTGTCGAAGGCTCTATTGTGGGGGCTTTTTCTTTTCTTTTTACAGGGTTGCTGCTCTAAATCTCATACACGTAAGTGAAATTATTACTCTCTTACTTCAGTCATAATGCTTACCATAATTACTTTAGTAAATTGATTACCGGAAGGGGACACTGATCTTGGTCGTCAAATACTGAAAATAATCACTCAATCTGGTGTTTGTGAATGTATTGAAGCTTTTGTAATAGGATACTTTTATGAAAAGAACTGAGGACTTTAGAAAACAACGTGAATCAGAAAGTTTTTATAGGGTATTTCCCATGTATCACTTGATGAGATACTGATGGCATCAGTTAAAACTCTGACCTACTCAGAGACTTACTGTACTCATTTGTTTTTATATGTGCTTATTTCTATAGTTTCTGTTTTTTCCCGGATTTTTTTTATGTTGTATGTGTTAATTACTGTGACGATAACCTGTTGGTGTTATTGGTATTGTGCTGTTTGACAAATAATCAGCTTCTTATATTGTATAACATATAATAATGTGATCACTGTATGACGATGTATTGTCACCAGTATTTGTAGCACTCCTTCTAATAGCACTTAATCCTTATTTTTATTTTGTAACCGTTTATTCCTAAAGCTTAGCCTATGTTCACTACTTATACTTGTCCTACTTATAAGTTACATTAGATAACTTCTTCTGGGAAATATAATACATTGAATAATATTCATATTTCTATAAAAGCTATACATATATTACCATTTTTTGTCAACCACGTTTTGAGTATGGTGTCCTATATTGTTCAGGTGGGAGTCCAGGCTATGACGTTAACGTCAGTTGTTTGATCATCAATCTGGAATATGTAGACTGCAATTGGACCAGATCACAGATGCAAGAGATAAACTACACCTTCAGCAGCCTGTAGGTTTAGGCAGCACAGTTTCCTTCCTCAGCACTTTTGTTTAAGCATTTCTGTAATTTTAGCATTGACATTAAGGGAGGTGTGTTAATGCCGTCCTTGCATCATCAGATTCCTGTCAGATAATTCATATCAAGAGTGTCAAGAGTACCTTCAGGAGAATGGGCAGAATGTAGGCTGCAGGATCCCTCTACAGAACCGAGAAAAACGATTTGATCCTTTCTACACAAAGCTGTCCAGTGGAAGAAATCAGTCAAGTTTTACAAATTATACAAGTCTCAAAGAAAGAGGTAAGAGATGAAGACAAACAGTTTTGGGCTAAATTTCTTTTAGGTAGGTATATACAGTCGATAGCATAAATAGCACACCCAGATAGAAATGTCGGATTACTGCAAAACTTGGTATAAAGTTGTCTCAGGCAGATGTGTGGTTTGATTAGACACTTGATTTTGCCACAAATAGGCGTAAAAATGCCACCCCTGCTGCCCTATAAAAAGGCTCTTAGAGACTACTTTTAGTACCACTCTTGGTGAGAGATCCTTGACTGCAAAAATGCCTCTATGATTCATTTACCCACAGATGTTGCAGCTGGGTCTCTAGATCCTGCACAATAGTCAGTTGCCCATGCTGGTCCCATAAATGCCCAACTGGCGATAAATATGGCAATTGGACAAGCTAAGGAAGTGTTCCAATCTTGTGGAGACATTCCAGGGAAACCCTTGCTGTTTGTAGGTGAGCATTATAATGCTTTAAAAATACCCTGAAATGAGAGCAGGGTGTCCAAAACGTATTGCTGATTTGCTAGTGTCCCTCATATCATTACTAGGAGTGGAAAGACTGTCTAATGCGATGCATCATAACAGCAGTTGAGACAGTGTGTCGCACCACAACAAAGGCAGGATTAAAGTGCTCACCACGAGGCTGCCATACTCAAACTTGATTGTCAATGGGATCCAAAACAGAACCTGGATTTTTTTTATGACAATATGACAAAGTTTCAGTCTGTAGCAGTCTAGTTTTCTTGTTCATCAAAGATGCAAACAAAGGCGATGGTGGCTGGCTATAAATTGCAGGACGTTTTGGGCACTGTGACAAAAGAAATTCCTTCTGCTAAGCACTATAAAATAATCCAGGCAGAGACAGGGGTGTGTATTGACTTTTCCCACCTGTGTCTGAATGGTGGACAACGAAACTGTGGTAGCTGCTCGTGCTTGTTGGTGGGTCAGTTGAGCCACTATACTGGTGGTCTGTCTGGGCCTTCCTGGAGCCAGTTCACAGTGTGTGTGCGCGCCCTCACAGGACCACTGCTCCCAACACCACCTAACAGCTATGTTAGAATTGCCTAGAAGACGGGAAGTTCGACTAAATGACCGTTTAAACACTTAGTAGTTGAAAAAGTTTTCAGGTTAGTTTGTGTTTATTCTGAGACCAAATATAACCTATAGGGTTCAAATCTGGGCTCTGGCAAAAACAAAACTGGAGCCTGATAGATTTGTTCTAATGACACTTCTTGCTGGCCTTGCAGTCTGAGCATGAGCATTGTCTAGAAAAAACATGATTGCTCCTGCTCAAAATACAGCTTTTCAGTTGTGGTGGCCTTTCTGCAATGTTTTGATATTTCAAGGCATGAATTGAATTTTTCACAGTGAAGCAGCTCAACTGTTCCAGGAGCTGCAAGGCTCCCCACATCATACCACCGCTGCTTAATGGTAGTAGAGCTGCACTCACTGTTGTATTTCTCACCAGATCTTCGAAGACTCTATGGGCCAGCACCATGGCTCTCAAATCGTGATTCATCAGCCCACACACCTCTGCTGAACCACTCTGAATCACACTTTCCATACTCCGTCTTCTTGTTCTTGTTTTTCGCAAACAGAAATGGCTTAGGGATTTGTTGTGCCTTTAGGGTACTGTAAATTTTCGAATAGCTGCAGATGGGCCTCAACAGACCAACTATGTGGGTTCTGCCAGAAACCTCTATTGTCTGTAGGCTTGTTGTAATAACTAATAACTAATGTTTGAACAAAGAAAGAGAATATATTTTAAAAGATCGTCAACATCCAGGTGTGGTTGTTTACTTTTATGTCATATATTTTGTTCACAATGTTACCTTTGTGTGAAAAAAATATGTAAGGCTATTTCTCTGTTTCATTTTGCGGCATTGGTAAAATACAGCAAACGAGCGAGAATGCACACTTACAATCTTAATGTCAGGCCATTTAGAAAAAAAAAAAACACGTTTGTTGTTATTCAATAAGGATGGAAGAAAATTCAGTTTCTAATTATCGCTACATCAGACAGAAGCATTGGATTTTGTTTATCTCGACAACAATTTTCAGAGTTCACCTTACCCTGAGACTGAGATAAAACAAATGAGGTCCAAATGAGGTCGAGACTGAGACTGCTCGTTTATGGTCTTGAGAATGAGGCCAGACTGATGTAGTACACGAAAAGTGTATTTTATATATTCCTTAAATCACATTTATAGTGGTATGTTTATTCAATATAGCATTTCTGTTGTTATTTGCATTAACTTCAAAAGTTCAGTAGACAATCATTAAAATAAAAATAAAAAAATCCACCAGCGAGCATTTGAACTTGGTTAATACAGCAAATGTTATTTTATTATTTAATTCTGTATATGCTTGCTATTTTCCCAGTGAAGCTCAACCCACCCTATAACGTTTCTTTGAGCGTAACTGGTGTCAGTGGTGAGATCTGCTTGCACTGGTTGAACAGTGGTGCAGCGCTGTGTGTGGTCAACATGGTTCATTATCAGAGAGGCTCAGAAGAGTGGAAGGTAAGAAAATGACTGAAACTGATACTTGAGAGGGAATTTTTTTTCAATTGTTTTTATATCTTCAGTTCTTTTTGGTCACTGTAATTATTATTTTTTCTCAATTTCTCAAGAAACCACACTGGAATTCTTTGTAAATGTTAAACAAATAAATCTCTGATTTATCTTGGACTGAATCTCTGTCACTTTGTAAGCAAATGTGCAACCCGAACTAAATGTTAACTCAATGCTGTAAGGCCTGTGGTGTGTTTTGGAAATGCCTTCAGTTGTTGACATATTTCACACATCTTCACCTTCAATGTGAGCAATTTGTTATACTAAATCCTTGCGTTCCCGCACAATGTGAAGTATGTATGTAACAAATCGACAAACACATCATGTAAGTTCCTACAAGTAAGCTCATCATTACTTTTGCAGCGCCGCTGTTATGACACACATGTTTATAGGCAAGTAAAGAATTGTATTCATTAGCAGTTAAACAATATTGTATCGCTTATGACTTTCTATCCCATACAGGTCAGTAAAGACAGTTCGTCTCCATACTGCATCTCTGCTGTCTCTGATGGAGTTACCTATACATTCCAAGTGAGGAGCACAATTGCCAAATATTGTGGTTCCTCCATGTTTTGGAGTGACTGGAGTAAACCAGTGCAGTGGAGTAATGGAACTGTAACCGAAAAGGGTATGGTAATGCTTGTTGTTCCACCTCCTGTTATCATCACTTCTGTGTGATGCTGACCAAAATGAGCATGACAATAATTTTGTCATGATTACTTCCAATTTATTTTTAAAATCAACATAAAACTGGCTTATTCCATTTGCTGTATGTTAGAAACCATACTTCTATTATGTCTCTAGGTTTATTAAATGAAGACCTGCATCTTAGTCATGTACAGTGCATTTGGGAAACCTCAGACCCTTTAACATGTTCTCATTTTGTTGTGTATGTTATGTTATGAACTTATGGTGGTAAATCATGTTTCCCCCCATCAATCTGCATTCTATACCCCATAATGGAAAAGTGATCACATAATGTTAGATTTTTTAGTGGCAGAGTGGCTTAATCACTTAAGAATTACAGAGGCCATTGTGCTCTTGGGAACTTTCAGTGCAGCAGATTTTTCTTTTTCAGATCTTTGCTTCCAAACAGTCCTGTCGCTGAGCTCTACACACAGTTCTTTACTCTTCATGGCCTGGTTCTTGCTCTGTGAGACCTTATATAGATCTTATTTAGACAGATGTTTGTCTTTCCAAATCATGTCCAATCAACAGAAAAAAGAGCTCCTGTACTGCTGTGTAAAGAATGGTAGGACCCTAGAGCTCTTCCATAAATCTACATTTCAGTCATTGTCCTACCTCATTTATGACATTTAATGCTTACTATACTTCGGTAGCCTAGCGGTTAAGGTTCTGGACTCAGGACCAAATGGTCCAGGTTTCAATCTCATCTCTGGCAACCTGCCACAGTTGGGTCCTTTAGCAAGGCGTTTAACCCACCATTGCTTGAATTTTATGACTGTATGAGTTGTAAGTCGCTCTGGAAAAGGGTGTCTGTTATATGCCCTAAATACAAATGTACTATAACAGAATGTAATTTTTCTGTAGGTAGGAATGTGTGTGTGTGTGTCAAACTGACTGAATACAGATGTATAAGGCTTTACTTGACACTTTGTGCAGCAAAAGGCCACTCATATTTCTGTGTATTTGTTTTTTTTTTAGTAAATATCTTGCAACACAGTAAACAGTACAGAAATGCTTCAATACAAGATCACATGATCAGGAAACCAAAAGTACTCTAAAACAGGATGTGTGATGGCTTGATGTGAAGAAGCAGAAGAACTGTGGGAAGATCCCCATGTATTAGTGACGTTATAGATTCCCCTGCCAGGCATTTACAAACTTACTTAGAAAAATCACAAAAAAGTTACAAAACGTCTAAAAGGATCTGATAAACCAACATTGAGGATTGTCATATAAATTATTATAATATATGCCATTTGTTTAATTAATTTAGCTTTTGTAGTGTGGGGTAATTAGCTGTTGCCCAGCTTTCCTTCTTTATCTAAGCTTTTGGGGCTACTACATAGAAATACTAAATAGAAAGAATGCATATCTTTACAGCACATTAGGAAGTTTGTTGACTGGCCCGTATGCTCATGACTTTAATAAGGCGGAGTCTAGTTTTGAGTGATAATTTAATTCACTGTAGATTTTAAGACCAGGTTATTTTTTCCTTTGCGGAAGCTGTCCCAATTTTTGACTGGCTTTGATGATTAGGTACACACAATACTTGTGTACTGTATAAATGCAATCACTGGCCACTTTATTTAGTACACTGTTTCAACTGCTTGTTCATGCAACTATCTAATCAGCAAATGACATGACAGCAGCTCAATGCATTTAGACTGTAGACATATAATGTGTCAATATGAAGCTCCAACACAGCATCAAAATGGGGAAGAAAGGTGATTATGAGTGACTTCGATCATGGCATGGTTGTTGGTGCTGGACAGACTGGTCTGAGTGTTTTAGAAAGGTTTACAAAGAATGGTTCAAAAAACATAAGAATATCCGCTGAGGGTGGTTCTCTGGGTAAAAATGCCCTCTGGATGCCAGAGATTAGAAAAGAATAAAAACTGGTTTGGGTTGATAGAAAGGCAACAGTCACTCGATTTACCACTAGTTTCAACAAAGGTAGGTGAAATAGCATCTCTGAATGCACAGGTCGAACCCTAAAGCAGATGGGCTATAGCAAAGCGCCACACTGGGTGCGAGCTAAAAAAAAAGCTAGTAAAAGCAACGGAGTCTACAGTTGGCAAAAGTCACTAACATTGAACAGTCGAAAACATTGTCTGGTCTGATGAAGTTCTGTTGTGACATTCAGAAAGTCAGAAACTGGCATGAGAAAGAGTAAAGCTTGGCTCCATCCTGCCTTGAATCAACAGTTCAGGCTGGAATAATGGCATGGGGGATTTTTCTTGGCGCACACTGGGCCCCTTAATAACAATTCTGTGCTATTTGACATGTCACAAATCTCATATCTTTAAAATAGTAAGTACTTGTTTATTTACCTTTCTATTGTGAAGTCATTGTTAAGTAAGCAGTTACTGGCTGTGGTTACAAGCTTATGATCGCTAAATAGGACAAATAACATCTCTGTTCCACTACTGTACATGTTTGCAAGATACTACAGACACTTCTGAGCTTGGCTTTGCTTGGTGATGCTAGAAATAGATAGGGGGTCCCTCCTACGACTTTGCTATGCGTAAGTACACTGTGTTTTTAACAAATGTTGCTCAACTAGAGCTGCTAACCAGTTTTATTTGTGATTTGTGTTTCACTGTTATATAGTACAAAAGTGACATAGCTTCTTTTACAAACATTAGACAGATTCTAAGTTAGTGTTTGTCAGTAATGCTATATATATATATATATATATATATGTGTGTATGTGTGTATATGTATATATGTATATATATATATATATATGTATGTATGTATGTATGTATGTATGTGTACATATGTGTATGTATGTTAATGTCTTTGCTTTGATTGTCTAATATGTACTGTTGGTAAGTTATTGTAGTTGGTTATAACATACAGATCTGAGTTATCATTCCCTTGTCTGCAGTGTGGTTGAGTTTACTTTACAAACTTGCGATGTTCATTACTCCAAAAACCAAAAGAAACTGGCTCTGACAATCTTTTGATAAGATGGTGGGGCATTGAGCTTTTGGAAAGATGCCAGGGCATTATGGGAAATGTAGTGCCTTTAGTGAAGTTCTGCTCAATGGCTTTACCACCATGATTTTAGAGGTGCACTACAATAGTAATGTATTTTTTTTCCAGGATTTTGGGCATTATTTCTAAATTGTAGTTGCTGATTTGGGCTTGCTCTCTGATCCTGTTGCTCTCTTACTCTTTGTCTTTATCGCTCGCTCTCTCTCTCTCTCTCGCTCTCTCTCTCTCTCGCACTCTCTCTCGCTCTCTCTCTCTCGCTCCCTCCCCCCTGATCCTGTCCCCCAGCAGCCAATATTCCTGCAAGTTGGTTTTGTTCAACAATTGTTGTAGGTAGCAAGTTTTTTATTTTATTTATTTTTTTAACAAGTTTGGGTTTTTTGGGGCTCGTTTCCATAGACCTCTGATGTATCATTTGCATGCAGTTTCCTTGTGAAAATACCATTTCTGTTTACATTATGGTAGCATAAAAAGACCATGTGATGGTCTGTCAACGTCCAATTCAATGAATGACTTCTTTCACAGAACATAATGCAGTCATTAAAGGCCCTAGTACGATCTTTAAAAAACCTTATTTCTATGCTTTTCTTCCTAGGACAGCAGCCTCAGCAGTGGTGGCATCTTATTTACATTGCTGCAGCACTCCTGTTGTTTCTCTCTGCACTGCTGTGCTATAATGATAGGTACAGGCTTCATACAGTGTTTGGTGTACATTTCCTATACTCTGTATAATATACTATAATATACACTTTATTTTTGCAGGATAAAAAGCAAGATAAAAATCATTTTAATTCCAGCAGTACCTGACCCGAGCAAGCATCTGCAGGACTTGTTTCAGAAATATAATTGCAATGTTGAGGTACAGACATGTTTCATTACATTAAGTACACAAACTGGTAGTTTTTTCCACATTTCAACAATGTCACAATGGAATTGTTTCTTCTTATCTCAACAGAGCTGGGTTCATATCTCCAAAGAGCTAAAGGAGGCTTTCGAGCCAGATTACACAGAATCTTACTGTGTTGTGTGTGAGCCAAGTCCTGATGTCAAGAGTAAAAGTGCAGATGGTCCTACAGAGCAGTCTTAAACTTAAGTTGCTCCATGACAAAATAAATATATATATACATACATACACACACATCTCTTTATATAAGATTTATATACATTTTTAGATTTATATTTATATAAGCAGTTTTATTTAAAAATTTTTATTTGCAGCAGGAGCGACGGAGATATTATGAAAAGTACAATTCTTATTATTTCATCTGATTGATGTGAAAGTAACTTAGCAAATTGTGATGTGTTAATACTTCTACACATCATAGGGATCATCTGGGATCATTGCTCTTACCCATTTACTTTCACTCACGAGTATTTCTTTATTACCTTGTACCCTTATTTTTTTTCACTGCTTGACTGTGTGTAAATGTTGAATCAGAAGTCTCTCAACTTACAGTCTCCCTGGGTAAATGGAATGGAAAGGCAACGGAATGAGACATGATATGCAATGCATTTCACTTGTAATATTGTAAAAATTATTTGTTTTGTCTTACTTTGGTGTTTTTTTATGAATCATAATATTTAAAATAAATTCCTGTGGAAATTTGAATCAAAAGACGTGTATGTGTGTGTCGGATGGGGCTTAAAAAATATACTTACCTACAAAAGGGGGTACTGCCAAAAAAAAAAGGTTTGGGAAACGCTGAGCTAGGCTGTGGGATGTGCAGAACATTTGGAGAGTAGTGTTTAGAGAGACAAGTGTTGTGTAAAAAGGACCAGAAGAGGGGGATTTGGCTTCATATTTGGTGCAGCTAAAGGAAACGCCTTCCAAATTAAGTCATTGAGAAGTGTATTGGATATATAAGCTAAAACAGTATAATAGTTACCTGCAATAGAGCTGCTATAACATGCTATCCTGTGGAATCCTTACCTGCCAGTAATGGCACTTTTATTAAGCCATGAGACTGAGCAGCCAACTGTAAGGGGAAAAAGAGTTTTGTGTAATACAGTAGTACTTTATTAGATTTGAGCTGTGTTTTATTCTTAATATATCAAATTGAAGGTCAGCCACTCATGGTCAGTGGAAGTGACCACTCATCCTTACCATTAGAGAACAGAGTAAAGAGGATTAACAAAGTACGGTATGTAGAGAAACAGACCCCTAGACGATAACCCCTAAATCAGAAAAAGTCGGAGCAGTAATATCTAAAAAGAACAATGTTTCTCACGTTTTACTGTAACTTTTATTTTATTGTACACAATGGGAACCTAAAATATACTGCTCACAAAAATTAGGGGCTATTTCAAAATGAAATATCCCGTAATGAAATGTCCCCCGAACATCCTTTGTAAGCAGTCTATTTCATGTTTTGTCTGGTCAGCTTCATTTTATTTGTTAATACATATCTAATCCTGCATTTCAGGCCTGTAACACGTTCCAAAAAAAGTTGCGGCGGCATTTACCAGTTTGTAATGTTGTCATTCCTTTTCACCATACTTTCTAAATATGTTTTTTATTTACTTATCCGTTTGAACATTAAATAGCTTGTCTTTGTAGTGTATTGAATTGAGAATATGTTTAAAAGGATTTGCAAATCATTGTATTCTGTTTTTATTTCTGTTTTTCACAACTTCATTGGAATTGGGGTTCTAGATAACTGGGCAACCATTGGGATTTAGCCTGACCTTTTAGGTCTTTTCCCTTCTCAGGAAGTCGCTAGTCTCATTTCATGTAACTCATGGCAGGTTTGGTTTATTAGGACTGACCACCCAGAGCTGTCGCCAGGCAGCAGATAAATAGATTAAATCCACTGCCTAATAGAAAACATGTGGCATCCACCCTGAACTCACATTACTGAGACTTCAAAAGTTTAATAATAGCTGTAACAGTCTTAAACAAATAATAAGATAACTTAGCAATAGATGACAAACCCAAATTTTGATTATGGTTTATATGCTCTTTGTCTGTGATTAGACAGGACGAATATTTAGCTTTAAATGTATTTTTACCCATCCACCACCCATAGTAAATTTAACACAGAAAATTGACTTTATATTATTTGATGGATTTTAAAGACTATTCTTACAAGTACAACCGTTTAAGCAAAAACCCAAACTCACCAGTTTGTTGGGCTTATTTGAAGATAAAGCCCATCTTCCACTACTTTGCTAGAATATGGCAATTTATTTTGTAGGCAGACCTGGCTGGCATTACTGAATTATTACAAGTTTCCTTAAAAGTTGCAATTTGATGTTACCTACCTAAATTGGCATGTGTATAGACAGCAACGTTTATTTGTGGATGAAGAATAAAGGTAGCACCTTCTTCAGTGTACAAGGATCCAAATGTATATGGCCAATCCCTGGTATGGAACGTCACAAATCTGATGGTTCATGAATAGACTCCAGACCCTTTAAACTATAATCAGAACGATGATGTTTTCAAAGAGTTCCTTTATAACAGCAGTGGTCAGTAAAATCATTTTCGTTTTTAAAGATAGAACCACATTTTATATTGCAGGGAGGTTTTTTATATACAGAGAATGTGATGCATGTTTATTTGTTTAACAGCGTGAAATTATCTAAGGCAGAACAAAGCAAAATAGAGTTCATAGAACTCTTTCACACAAAAGTGTATGCACAATTTATCAGTCAACATATAAATGTGGGAGTCATGTCTCAGGAAGGCATTAGATAGATGGCCTTCTGAAAGTCAACCCACAGCCGATCTCTTATCTATATTCTGTCTCCCATCTTCTTTCTCACACTCATTAATGTGCTTGTGATTTATACCAGCTCCGGCCTGACAGTGGGAGAATTATGCTGCTTCAGACATCATTTTTGCAGCATGTGGGTGGAATGCAACTCTGAAGCAAGGACTGAAATGTCAGAGTGTAGTTTCAGAAGTGCCTTCTGTGTTTCTAGTTATCTTGTAAAACAGTTTTTTCCTGTCCTACACGTTTTGTTTTGTTTATTACCTTTTGAATGGCAAACCTATGAAATGTTGAAAGCCATTGTATGGAAAGTGTTAAGATAGATATCTTTGAAAGGTTGTGAAACAACACAAGTTAACTTCTGTAAAGACTGAAAAGGATGTCTTGATAATATTTGTTAGGTAGAAAAATGAGATTAAATCTGCTGATAAGAGGCCAACCAAAAGCTAAATATATTTATTGAAACATAAGTAAACCAGGTTGTATTGATAGTTATTCATCAATAAATGAAAATGGAAAAGCTCATTCTCCAGTGTGAAGGAAGAAGGGTTTATCAGATGTTGCTGGTTTTGAGTATTTAAATGTGTGGAATCAGCTTGATTTATTATTATTTATTTTAAATAACCACTTTAATATTTTTTTCATTACATTGATTTAATAAATACATGACACATGTTCCAATCAACAAAATCAAATGAACCCAAAATAAAAAAACAAAATCCCAAATGTCAGATGCTTTGACCATCCAAGTGTAAGTGCAGGTAATATACAAGGGATGATACGATCATATAAAAATCTGAATTAAGTAATTAAATCTAAATTAAATAATTTTAAAAATGTGGAATAAAATGTGAAAGTATTTAATTTGAGAAGGTTTTACACATAATAATCATATACTGTATACTACAAAATCCAATAAAATGTAATCTATTTATAATGTCCTTAAAAATTAATAAATATACTTTTCATTCATTTTCATGTACTTTTCATAGTTTTCATAATACTGCAGATGATGTATGACAGTTATGCATATCTGCCTAGTTAAGTATCACAGAAAAAATATTTATTTGTATGTGTTTTTTATTCTAGACTTTGAGATGCATATTCATTCTTTTTATTTCATCCTTGGTGTCAATTTGACATTTAAACTTTACAAATTTAAACTTCCAGAAAATTGTTACCCAAAATCTAGTACCAGCTAATTTATGTTTGTTTCTGACTAATGATTTTGTTAGGTTATGGTGCTAAGGCAATGGGCTTTTTGAGTTTTGTCAAGATTGTTATAGAGACCTATGTATCAAGCAAACAAATGTGTGTAAAATTATGATCCGATGCATTCAGAAAGTCTCCAGACTCTTACACTTTTTTTTCACTTTTTGTTTTGTGACACTTGAAATTCAGCTCTGGGTCTCCCATTTGTCTTGATCATCTTTGAGATGTTTCTAACACATTGAATGAGGTCACCTGAGGTAAATTCATGTTATCGGACATGATTTGGAAATACACACCTGCCTATATAAGGTCTCACAGCTAACAAAAAATAATATTCAGCTAAAGCAAAAAACAAGCCGTGAGGAGGAAAGAACTGCCTGTGTGGAGGCGTAGAAGGCACAAAAGTCTACAAATATAATTCTGCTGCACTGACTATTCCCAAGAGCACAGTGTCTTCAAAGTTCTTAAATAGAAGAAGTTTAAAACAGCCGGGACTCTTGCTAGAGCCGGAAGCCCTACAAGGTATGAGAAAGGCCTTGGTAAGAGCCAGAGGTGACCAAGAACCCAATGGACACTCTTGCTGAGCTACCAAAGATCCTGTGTGCAGACGGGAGAAACTACCAGAAGGTCAACCATCACTGCAGCACTCCACCAATCTGGACTTTGTAGCAGAGTGACCAGAAATAATCCTCCCCTTAGTAAGAGACACAAACGCCTGCTCAGAATTGGCATCAAATTGCACTAAAAGAACTCTCTGACTGTGAGAAACAAGATTCTCTTGTCTGATTTAACTTTTTGGCCTCAATTCTAAGCATCATGTATGGAAGAAAACAAACACTCAAACGCTTATCTTCTACCCAATGGCATCCCTACAATGAAGCATGGTACATGGTATGGTATTCTTAATGAATACTTCATACTCGGTGCTCAGGACATGAGACTGGGCCGAAGGTGTGGTTTATAGACAACTCTGGGAATGTAATTGCGTAGCCCAGCCAAAGCCCTGACTCAAACACAATCAAACACCTCTAGAGAAAACTGAAAATGGCTGTCCACGCACGGTCCCAATTTAACCTGCCAGAGTTTGAGAGGAGGAACTTTGTGGCATCATACCCAGGAAAACTACTGTACTGAGCAAAATGTCTGAATGTAATATTTCGTTTTTTTCTTTTTCAATATATTTGCAAACATTTCTAAAAAAAATATTTTCACTTTATAATTATGCAGTATTGAGTGCATATGATGGTTAAAAACGTTTTCTATTTCAGCAAAAAGCTGCAACATTTAAAAGGGGGTCTAAAGAGTTGTTTTGTTTAATACCGCTAAAGCAGTCTCAATCAAACTGACCGTAAAGAACACCAAGAACAACAGAAATGTTGCCACTGCGAGACCTTAACCCTTTTCATTCTGGTTTGGTTCACCTCTTACAGCATCAGAGGCAATATCTTTGATTACATATGTTTTAATATTTTGGTGATGGGGTTTGTCCTGTTATTCGTGGGTTAAACATAGAGGGCTGGTGTCATCTCTGGCCTGCATACTCTGTCTGACTGGAACTGGTGTGTGTATGCTTGAATTAGACTGAAGTGAAGGCTTCATTATCACAGGTAGTTTTATTATGGGATGTTCGAACATTTTTGTTATATGGAGTGATGCGGGAGTCTCTGCTGCACTTATCACAAAAGTTCTTCTGTTTATAGACTCTGTGCACTTAACATACCTAACTACATATTCTGTGTTCTCTCTTATCTCTCTTCTGGTACCAGTTCCAGCCACCAGTCTGAGCTGTTCTTCATATCCTCATATCTTTACCTGACTAGATCAGGAGACCCCAAATCCCACTTCCCTCCTCCTGTTGATTGCTGTGCACCTACAAAACTGTTTCCTGCAAGATGATGTGAACTTTCAGTGATTGCATAAAATCGGAGATTTTTTATTTATAATATTCTCTGCTTTAGTGCAGTCTCCATACTATTATATTCTATGCTTTATTTATTCTATTCTGCATGATTTTCTACACGAATAATCTATATATTATATTGTAGTTTATTATATTATCTTATTTGTTATATTCCATATTTAATGATTGTATTCATTTTATGTGTATTTATCACATAAGTGTTATCACATAAATATCATTCAGGTGATTTAACTCTTACAAAAAACATCTAGGCAGCATTAAGAAGGTTGGGTCCTTTTTAAAGTCTTGGTCCTCCCATGGTTTGTTCCTTAAAAAGTTAAGGGAGTACTGCTTGCCAGTGTTGTTCTAGGCTTGTTCAATTTTGGCATTAGCATTGGCATTTGGCATTGTGGAATTAGAAATTTATTAAGCTTTTTTTATTATTAAGTTTTGATCAAATCTGACTCTGATCTGACCCAATACTTTGTTTCCAAACAGAACTACAATTCTGTTATATGGTTTAAAGATCTGTACAATGTTCATGAGGACCTTCTACATTTTTAGGTTTAAATGTATAGTTTTATTGACAGCTTTGCATTTATATTTTACCTGTAGTGGTTCTGTGCCGAGACTGTGCATGTGATTTGAAGTGCGATAACGTTCCGACTAAACAATCTGTATTTGCATCAAAACTGCTCAAAATATCAGCTGTATTGAATTTACAAATATAGGACATTACAGTATGTGTATACTGTACATAGCATAACACAATATATACATTACTACTCGCCCATCATTTGTATTTTGTGTGTGTGTGTGTGTGTGAATAAACTATTTCTATATACTATAGAAATTGTGGGAAATTTCCAATCATTGTGGGGGGAAAACGTCGGCGGTGACATTTGACTTATACCTATTTAACAAGAGTCAGAACATTTCCTAGTTAAGTTACCAAGGTTAGGGCAAGGGGTAGCTGTAGGTTTTGCATGGGTATCTGCAGGGGTTTCCTTCAGTTACTCTGGTTTCTTCTCACATTGCAAAGACAAGAGTAGGTCCCCACTTTGCACCCTGGCTCCCCACAATCCAGAGGTGGATTACATGGATATTTAAATGAATAAATGCAGGTGTAGCATTCAATTAGCATGTAATTAGCTTCAATTATATTATGTCAAAGGAAAGTCCCCACAATGGGTGGAAGAAACACACACACTGTGTGTGTGCCTATGTGTCTATGTGTGCGTGTGTTCATAATCACTGTCTATTGAAGATTGTTTTATTTACTAAGAATTGCAGAAACACAAGAGTACTGTCACTGATGTGGTACTGAGCCTCAGTGTGTGAGTGTGGGAGAGTTAAGAATTTGAGCACAGTCCCTTTCCTTCAGCATTCACTGTTTGCTTTCCGTTCCTCTCAGTACTTATGATTCAGTAACTGGCACTGCTAGAGGCCCATAGCAGGGACTGTGCTGAATCACTCACTTGTTTTCTGGAATAGAGAAGGAATTAGGCTGTATACATTTTGCTTCTGATTACAGCTCTTCGCTTTGTGTAATTTTGTAATTTCCACTTAAAGAAGTGGAAATCCTAGACACTCATTTATTGTGTAAAATTATTCTTATGATCCACTATAACAATTGGTGCTTGCTGGTTTTCATTTATCATAATAAATAGTATGATATAATCTGGCAGGTTTAGTGAGTGCTACCTGTGTCACACAACGTGCAGTGTTTTCGATCCTATATTGTAGAAGTACATGAATTAAGCTCATATAAGCCTCATGTTAAATTCTAATCTAAGCAACATGCAGAAAATGGTAAACATTTCAAATACTGTGTCCCAATGTCTGATGAACTACATCTACATTTATGGCATTCAGGTTCAGAGCCCAGTACCTTAACTGCTAGGCTACCGCAGTAGCTGTCCAAAGGGATGTCTTGTAGATTGATGTCTATTCCACAAAAAAGCAAAGCAATCCCAAGTTAAATAAGCTGACCTGAATAACGTCCACATGATAAGTGATTTTCCTAAACAACAGCATTCAGAATGTTAGTCCAGCGTAGGCAGTAACCAGAGAGTAAGCAGAGCCAACAAGTTTTATATCTAAATCTAAAATGTTTTAAATGCTCTGTCTCTTTGAGTAATAACAACAGCTGTCTATTTACAAGGTATATCTATCTATCTGAAAATCTAAAAAATAATATTAATATTAACATATTCAAATAAATCGGTAGTATTAGAAATAATAATAATAATATTGGTAATGAGGTGGTATGATGACAGTGGTTGGTGTTATTGCCTCACGTCTCCAGAGCCTTGGGTTTGAACCCCAGCTCCCCTGCTGCATGTTCTCCTCATATCTGCATGGGTTTCCTCCTGATGCACCAGTTTCCTACTACATTTTTTAAACTTGCAAAATGGGCACTGGTAACTGGTCAGTTGTGTTTGTGTTCATGTGCCTTGCAATGGAGGTCCAATGTCCAGGGTTGGTTCCTGCCTTGTCCCCTGCAATACTGAGTTGATTAAGAAGCTAAAAACGAATGTATAAATGAGCAAACATGGCTTTAAATGACTTTACAACCATCTAAGATTACAAGTCCCATTGAGCAAGCCAAGGATGGTATTGGCATGAAGGAACTCCCAAATGTGATTTAAAAAACCTTGGGAGAAACAAGACTCAAAAAGGGACCCAACCATCTTGGACTTGCTAAATCAGATAGTCCCTACTGATGTGCTAAAGGTTTTCTGTTCTATAAGCCTGTTTCATAAGCATTAATTTCAACACCATTTGCTACAACTGATAAAAAATACATCTGCAGGATACATGTATGAAAATTTGACTATGCTGTTACAGAGACAGAGCCCCGCCCCCACCTCAGATACTTAGATCACATATCTGTTATGCTAATCCCAGCATGCAGACAGCTCATCAGAAGATCAAAGCTGGTTTTGAAGCAGGTAAGAACCTGGCCAGCAGGAGCCATCTCTGCTCTTCAGGGCTGTTTTGAGCACACTGGAAAATGTTTAGAGAGGCTGCAACCTAATAGCAACAACACAGACTTAGGAGTAGACATCTTCAATATCTCACTGAGCTGTGCCACTGTCCCAACGTGTCTCCACCATCATGCCCGTGCCGAAGAAGTCTTCAGTGTCCTGCCTCGATGACTACCGTCCCGTTGCAGTCACACCTATCATCATGAAGTGCTTCAAAAGTCTTGTCATGAGGCAAATCATGACCCTGCTGCCTCCTTCATTAGATCCTCTGCAGTTTGTGAAATGTCCCAACCGCTCAACAGACAACGCCATATCCACCACCCTTCACCTAGCACTCACCCACCTGGACAATAAAGAAACTTGTGTTCGGATGGTGTTCATAAAGTTTAGTTTAGCATTGAACACAATCATCCCTCAGCACCTGATTGGAAAGCTGAACCTACTGGGTCTGAACACTTCTCTCTGTAACTGGATCCTGGACTTCCTGACTGGGAGACCTCAGTCGGTTCGGATCAGACATAACAGCTCCAGCACCAGCACACTAAGCACTGAGGCCCCCCAGGGCTGTGTGCTCAGCCCGTTACTGTTCACCTTGCTGACTCATGACTGTGCAACAATGCGCCGCTTGAACCATGACTGAAGAATGACAAGTCAGTATACAGAGAAGAAGTTAATGCTAACCGGTTAATGGACTGGTGTAGATCAAACAACCTGTCTCTGAACGTAGACAAGACCAAAGAGATGGTTGATGACTTCAGAAGGACAAAGAGAGAGAGAGCTCCACTAAACATCGAAGGCTCTGCTGTGGAGATCGTCAAGAGCACCAAGTTCCTTGGAGTTCACCTGGCAGAGGATACCACCTGGTCCCTCAACACCAGCACCATAACCAAGAAAGTCCAGCAGCATATCTACTTACTGTGAAGGCTGAGGAGAGCATATCTCCAACCTCCCAACACTCAACACATTCTACAGAGGAACCATTGAGAGCATTCTAAGCAGCTGAATCACTGGCTGGTTTAAGAAATGCACCATCTCGGATCGCAAGTAACCGCAGCTGGTAGTGAGTACAGCTGAGAAGATCATCGATGTCTCTCTCCCCTAGATCACAGACATTTATAATACCCACTGCATCTGCAAAGCAACCAGTATTGTAGATGACCACACACACACACACACACTTTTCACCCTTCTACTGTCAGGGAAATGTTACCAAAGCATTCGGGTTCTCACATCCAGACTGTGCAACAGTTCTATCTAAATCCTATTTATACCTGAACCTGACTATTAACAATCAAAAAAATAAACACTGATGATTAATAGGCCTTTTGTGTTAACAGACCTAATTCGACAGTGCTGAGATCTTAAAAACGTGATACGTGATAATTTCAACATATCGAAATTGCTTCACAGTATAACATCAGGACAGCCATGGCTTCATGAACACTGCATCTGAAATGAATGAAATAAAGTACCTGGATAGAATGGTGAGAAAGCCACTGTTTAATGTCAGATAGTGGCCCTCTACCACAGTGCCAGTGTGGGCATGTGAATATGACCATAGCTATCATAACTCACAATGTGTGAGTTAAATTTGTATAAAACAATGCATGGAAAACTTACTGGCACATTCCTGTTTGTGTGGCTGGCACCATTTGAACCATGCAAGATATCAAACATCTCATTCCAGTGTATCATCATTGTCACATCATGGCTCATGCTCTATGACTGTTTTTTCTTCTTCAGGAAACCAACATGCTTACACAATTGGGTTGTATAATTGGGTTGTAGGCCTGTGGTAGCCTAGCGGTTAAGGTACTGGACTCTGGACCAGAAGGTCCAGGGTTCAAATCCCACCTCTGCC